>JAGDYQ010000465.1:0-70000 GCA_021962125.1 Bulinus truncatus
GATATGTAAACGATGCGCGAGGCTACGAGGCCTGTCACAGGGACCCCTACCAGTATACATTATAATCAAATATAATGCTAAAAGGGCCTCGATATTTGCTTTGGTCTAGGACTCCCCCCTCCCCGCCCTGCAATATCATTTAATAATTAATATGGCGCCCAAAATCCCGAGGATATCTCTACATAGTCAAAGTCTTATTTGTTACTTCTGAGGGATGTGTCTATTCAGTGATATTTGGTTTATATTTTATAATTATGACGTCAATAATATTTTTATCAGCTGGCACATGTCTACCTTTTTTTGTCGATTTCCTTTTTATACAGCTATTAATTTGTTTCACTATGTGTGTGTGGGTGTGTTTGGGTGTGTGTGTTAGTGTGTGTGTGTGTGTGGCTGGGTTTGTCTTCAAAGTAAGTACAAATGTAAATTCTACATAACGATGCCCGATTTAAAAATTACGAGTCAATGAGTTAACACCTTGTAGAATTTCTATCAAAATTATTTGTCAGCAATTAATGTTTTATAAAGTGAAAAATGTGGCTTGATATATATGTAAACAGGCTGGTTCAGGCATAATGAGGCTACGGTTAAAGAATGAATTATTGGGCCCCCCTAAGATAAAGTGAGGGAGGGGGGATGGGAGACAGGGAGAACAAAATATCTTTAGAAGAACGTTGAACAGTTGGGGGGGGGTATTCTTTAGAGCCTCAGAATTATGAGCCCGTGAGCCATAGATTCGAGCCACACGCGCATACTGTTAATTCATCCTCCGAGTGCGTAACTGTTGACCTGACAAATATATTGTTGTACAGCGAGTACAGACGTAGGCCGACCCTAAATGAACTATTGTACTACAGTGTAAGTCATTGGGCCCTTCACGTGAATTATTCCACATTTTATTCTTATTTTACTATTATCTGAACACATGCCCGCATTTAAAAATGACCATGTGAAGGGACAGTGGCGTAGCGAGGGTTGGGCATCATCACCCGGGTGCTACTCACAAAGGGGTGCCAAATGGTATATTTTAAATATAATATTATATGGTTTTTGAATTTGTGGGGTGGGGGGCGCTATTGTGCTCCGAGCAAGAGTTAAGCTCGATACGCCACTGTAAAGGGAGAGAAATCATCCACCCCTTCTCCCCCGCCCCCAACCAGGAGTGTCTTTCTTTTTTATGGCGCAGGTCACTCCATATTTATGAAATAAAGAGAATTGAATGTTTGACTCGACGGAAATTCCCGATACTATGCAAGTGCGCACCATTTTGTTTGAGAGAGAGAGAGAGAGTCCATCTCTTTCAAAAAGGTTGCTTTTTTTTGAGGTTATTTCACTTAAATAAGTATTTATTCTATAAATAATTTCAATTTTTTTTTTCGTTTTTTATTTGATTATTTTATGGTTTTATAAAACTGTCCGCTCGTCCTTTAATGGATTCAATCTTTAGTCATTGTATGAAATATTTGAAATAAAAAATATTAAATTTCAAATGTACATTTCGTAGATTGAAAAGAGAGCGAAATAAAAGATAGAAGAGTTTTTTGTTTTTTTTAAATTAAAGTTTGAAACTAAATCAAAGGTTAAAGATCGTTGTAAGAAGCAGTGAACATGGAGGGGGGGGGGGGTGGAACTGGGATGGAAGACCCAAGCCCCTTGCCTTAGATATAAATAAGAATGCGTTTGGCATGATCTAATTGATCTTGTTTATTATAAAATTAACAGTTGATGTGAAAAAGATTAAATACAGTGAGTGGTCACCCATCAATAAATATCAACAAAATCAATTTTTTAAATAGTGCAGAGAGAATTGAATTTTGTTAAAACAATAAATCATTAGACGAACTCCTGTAAATGAGCTATTCTGATTTTCAATACATAGAATCTGTAAGACAGCACCTGGCGTATATATATCAAACGAGACGATTTTCGGATTTCTCGCCAAGAGACATTTAAGGGGACTGTAAGGCCAACGGAACAAAGCTGTTATCATGGCTGTATGGTTTCCCGAAAACAGGTGAGTTGTCATGTTTCTGCAACGGTCAGTCATTGACCAACACCGCCACCAACAAGGGCTGGCTTTTTAAGGCGGACGCACTTGCCCTCCTCATCATACCCCTCTCAGGACATCTGAAGGACCCAAAACTTCTAAAGGGCCCCTGACACTTAGTGACATCTGGGGGTCTCTCTTCTTCTTCCTTTGGCTCAACAGCCCATTTAGGGCCCTGGCCTGCCATACTACTCTTCTCCACTTTGTCCGGTCCATGGTCTTCTTCCTCCACTCTCTAACTCCTATGGATTTAAGGTCTTTCTTTACTTCCTCTAATCATCTGCTTCTTGGTCTGCCTTTAGGCTTTTTCTCATTGGGTGTTGCCTTATATATTGCTCTTGGACCTCTGTTGTTTTCCATTCTTTCTATGCCCCTTACCCACCTCAATTTATTATCTCAAGTCCACAATAATTTCTAAAGCGACAGAGCCCATGAATTCTGTGTGGGCCCTGACAATTGTACGGGTTGTCCTAGCCCCTTTCGGCGGCCCCGGATAAGGCTGCCTAATTTTTCGGCCGGGAGCCTCAGTCGACCTAAACCCGCCCCTAGTCACCGATTGCAATAATCAAGTATATATATATATATATATATATATATATATATATATATATATATATATATATATGAAAAAACATCTAACAATGTGAACACTTTACGTTGTCTTTCAGCCAGTGCTCGTTGTTCAGACTGTCACTGCGGTGTCTGATCCCCCTGGTCCTAGCCGTCGCCTTCATCCAATTAGCCATTTACCTCTGGTCGGTCAGATGGCACGCCAAGGGTGCGGCACTTACCCCGATGGTGCGGAAAGACGTTCAGGCCTCGGAGGAAGCCATCGGCACTTGCTCTTACCAGGTACGTGACGCGTTAGGTTGGTTTCACTGCTGGATGGACAAATAAAACTGATAGAATTGACTGGCACTGAAAATTATTTAGGTATTTTTTTGACTCTGAGCTGCTGCTACCTTCTTATAGTGATTTTTAGAACGGTTATTTAAATATTAAAGGCTACACATAGGCTACATAAAGGCTACATATAGGCTAAATATAAGATAATTATAGGCTACATATAGGCTACATAAAGGCTACATTAGGCTACATATAAGCTACATATAGGCTACATAAAGGCTACATATAGGCTACATATAGGCAACATAAAGGCTACAGAAGAAAAATTAACGCATGGGGTTAGGCTCCGCGGAGATGGTTTCTTCCTAAAATTAAAAAAAAAATGGACAAATGAAAAAATATTGCATGAACACATTTTGCTTGTAAATCAATAAGATTGTATGTCTGGCTACAGACCTTGTTCTAGTTAAGTAAATATTTTTTTATTTCTGGTAATAGTCTTAATGGCTTAGTTCACAAAATTCGGCGTTTAAATGGTGGATTATTTTACTACTCAAACGAGAAGAGTTTTTAAGTTCAATATAATTATATTATCTGCACTATGCCAATGTTACTGTCCTACAGTTGTGTCCTAAAGTGGCGGAAGGAAAACTGAACATCCACCTGATACCACACAGTCACATAGATGTCGGCTGGACACACACAGTGGATGAGTACTACACAGGGGTCGCAGTGGGTGAGTCCGTTCATCAGTTTAGTTCTATTGCCCAGATATACGTCCAAGAGACTTGCGTAGTTACCTATCTTTATCATGACAACCACAGAAGATGTCAATTTTATCTAGAATAACTTTTTCAAGCATTAATTTGTTTTATTTCTTGGTACCATTGTTTATGGTCTCTCCAACCACACATAAACACTGTGGTCCTCAAACTGCGGTCCGGGGAACAAAAAATAAAACAATCCTATTTCTTTGTATACAGTTGAAAACCATTGACTTAGACCAGCCGTAGTATTGTAAGTTCGGCTGTTTAAAATAAATTCCAAATTTTAAATAAAAGTGGGGAACTGTTTTTAAAAGTTTTTTTTTTTTAAGTTTCATTTCCAAATGCGACGTTTTCAGTCCATCTTACGGGCCACTTTTGGCCAATATGGCCATTTAACAGCTTGGAAACCTTAGAACTTGGATGAAATTTCAGTCTACCAGATCTAATTATAAAATAACTAGGTCAAAGGCCCAGTACCCGGACCGGCGAGTGACTCCTTATAATTGAGTTGTATCCCTTTGACCATCTTTACAAATTCCCCAGTCTATTTTTAGCTGCGGAAGTTATACACACGTACGTACGCCAGGCTAGCCGATTATGTTTCAGATTCACCGCGATTCTGTCGATGTAATTAAGATAACACACCAATACAACGCATCAATATTGTGTATTGTTACAGATGAAATGTAATTCAGACGCGACACTTAATCCACAATGATGTTGTTGTTTTTATTTTGATTTTCTTCAGGTACTGGCTGCGTCCAGTGCACCCTACAACGGACAGTGGAAGAGCTGGCCAAGAATCCAGACAGAAGGTTTATATTTATAGAGATGAAGTACCTGTCCAGGTACTGGAGTGAGATCAATGACACAGAGAGGAGTTTAATCCGTCAACTTATCAATGAACGTTAGTCTGTAGTGTTGATTGTTGTCCGTCAACTTATCAATGAACGTTAGTCTGTAGTGTTGATTGTTGTCCGTCAACTAATCAATGAACGTTAGTCTGTAGTGTTGATTGTTGTCCGTCAACTTATCAATGAACGTTAGTCTGTAGTGTTGATTGTTGTCCGTCAACTAATCAATGAACGTTAGTCTGTAGTGTTGATTGTTGTCCGTCAACTTATCAATGAACGTTAGTCTGTAGTGTTGATTGTTGTCTTATGCAGCGGTTCTAAAAAAAAACATTGTTTTTGTTTGTTTGGTTGTTTGTTTGTTTTTTCGGGGGGGGGGGGGTGAGAATCCCATTTTATAAAAGATTAGTGACCCGATGGACGAGTGGCCGAGTGGTGCAAGGCGTTAGACTGCCAACCTGAGAGTCCTGGACTCTATCCTCGGTAAACACCAAAGGAATTTTTATAGGTCCTGATGAAAGTTCGAAGTCCCTCAAGTTCACACGGCTGTAAATGGGTACCTGACTTAAGTTGGGGAAGTTAACGGCGACTGGGCGATGTGTGAGGCACACAACCCGTTTTTTTAAGGCTGCGGTTATAAAAATAAAAAAAACAGGTGAATTCTACACTTCATCTGCCCCGACAGTGCCGTAGCGAGCTTAGCTCGCGCCCGGGGCACAATACCTTTTTGATATCTTTTTAGCGCCCCCCCCCCTCATTCGTAGAACATATAATATTATATGTAATATAAACTATTTGGCACCCGGGGCGTGACGCCCATACCTCGCTACGCCTCTGTGCCACGATGTGTCTTTAGAGCAAAAGGGAATTAACTTACTAAGTGACTCGCTAATGCTATGGCTAAGAATCGCAGGTCTATAATTAGTAGTTGTGTATTTTGAGTTCAGTTAATGCCCAAAGCTGGCCAACGAACTGAAACACAAATGCTTGAGCATAGGCTGTCTTCAACTCATCTTCAGACTCTCACATGTCGTTCCACCAGTTTAGATTTCAACAATCATACACACACACACACACACACACACACACACAATTGCAAACACACACATAAGCACAACCTATAGCTAAGCCATTTTTTAGCCATAAACCAGATTACTGCAGCAGACAAGGCTCTAAACGTCAGTGCCCCTTGGCATTGTTCGATGGCCCGATATGAGCTCACCTGGCCACGGCCTGCTCTGTGCTCCCAAGAGAAACGGGTCACAGTTCTAACTGCACCAACCTACCCTCCCCTCTCCTCCCCCCCCCTCACGTACACATGTAGAGCCTATATCTTTTTTTTTTATTTTTCTGCGATGAACCTAACAACTACTGAAATAACTCTGACCTAAACTACCCTTCCACTCCCTTTTGCATTCTACATGACACGTCCATCTTAAGCACCCTGTACTCTACAGCTGCCTACAACCAGGGCCGCTTTATCATCTAGGCACAGTAGGCACTGTGCCTAGGGCCTATGGACTTTTCAAGGGTCTACGAAAGCCAGAACATAAAGTGAAAACAAGTTCAGAATGCCAGTAAAAATTAATAATGTTTGTATTAAAGTAACTATATATAACCATGTGTGATGAGCACCTGAGCAAGTCAAGCTGCAGAGCTGTAGATATGTAAATTACAGTATGTTAACTTTTCGGCTCTTTGTCTTAGCAAAGTCACATATGACGTCCTCAAAGTTTATCTAGATTTCAAATCGCAAAGAAGTGCGGGTGCATTCTTGAAAAAATATAAAAATTAGTAATTTAATGTTAAGCTGAGCAGTTATTGTTTTTATTTTTTTTACTTCCAGGTCGTTTGGAGCTGGTGGGTGGGGGATGGGTGATGTCTGACGCTGGGGTCACCATGTACAACGACATCATTGACCAGCACACCCTCGGGTTTGATTTCATCACCAACACATTTGGGCACTGCGCCCATGCCAGGGGGGCCTGGCATGTTGACCTGTTCGGCTACTCCAGAGAGCATGCATCTATTCTATCCCAGGTGCAGTAACTCATCACTGGTACATAATCTCACCATTAAGCCTAATTCTTATTTCCAATGCTGTTTTCTTCACCTACATTGTGCTCAATTCAGGGCCTGCATAGATACTAACTCAGTTTTCTATACTTGTGTAAATTAATGTCTCTCTTGTATAACAGTATCTTCAAAAGTGTTTAAATGTTTTTGAGAAAGATTTAACAGACAATTAATTGAAAAAAAAAAGATGTTTACTAAAAAAAATATAAGTGAAAGATATTGTAAAGCATTTTTTTTTATTACCTATTATTAAAATTTTTTTTTTTATTTTAACGATTTAATTTATAACGATAACTCAAAATTATGTTGATAAACATGATCTCACAATTTCACGCTTCAGTGGATCATGTGGAAATCCTTGTCCAGATTGTTTAAACGTTGCCCAACATCAATTACAAAGTTCAGGCGTCCGATCTTTAAAAAGCACAAAACTGTGTCTGTTTATTACACTGCAGTTACGACTATAGCTTTGGGTAACAGTTGCCCACAGGTAACCAATGCTGACAATTACTTAGGGTAACAGTTGCCTTTTTTATAGCCAATGCTGGCATGTACTTTGGGTAATAGTTGCCCCTGGTAAACAAAGTTGGCATGTATTTAAGGTAACAGTTGCCCTTGGTAACCAAAGCTGGCACGTATTTAAGGTAACAGTTGCCCCTGGTAACAAAGGCTGATAGCTTGTATCTCATCATGATCCTCAAAGGTGTTTTGATATTTTCAGCTGGGCTATGATTCTCTGATCCTTAACCGGATAGATTTTCAAGAACATGAGCATAGAAAGAAAAGCAAGACTCAAGAATTTCTCTGGTTGACCAGTCCTCAAACCTTGAGTAGGTAGAAAAGAACAGTATAGTAGGTTAAATATTGAAAAAAGTATAGTATGTTAAATATTGAAAACAAACTTGAATAAATGCAATAATGAAGACTTCAGTAAACATAATATTTTTTTTTTACTTAACAAAATGCTTTGCGTGATGCTGGCGTTTCTGTATCAGAGTTCATTGTCAGAGTTCATTGTCAGAGTTCATTGTCAGAGTTAATTGTTAGAGTTCATTGTCAGAGTTCATTGTTAGAGTTCATAGTCAGAGTTCATTGTCAGAGTTCATTGTCAGAGTTCATTGTCAGAGTTCAGAGTTCATTGTCAGAGTTCAGAGTTCATTGTCAGAGTTCATTGTCAGAGTTCATTGTCAGAGTTCATTGTCAGAGTTCATTGTTAGAGTTCATAGTCAGAGTTCATTGTCAGAGTTCAATGTTAGAGTTCTTTGCCAGAGTTCATTGTTAGAGTTCATTGTCAGAGTTCATTGTCAGAGTTCATTGTCAGAGTTCATTGTCAGAGTTCATTGTCAAAGTTCATTGTCAGAGTTCATTGTCAAAGTTCATTGTCAGAGTTCATTGTCAAAGTTCATTGTCAGAGTTCATTGTCAGAGTTCATTGTCAGAGTTCATTGAAAACATATTAGAAGTGGCATCTTGTATTCTTTTTTTAGGTCAGAGCGCTCACTTGCTTGATTAGGTCAGGTGCACATAGCAAAATGAGAAAATTTTCATCCTAAACCCTTTGCAGACATCCATTCCGTTTCTCCGTTCCACACAGGCCTATTTCTGCCGTCTTCTTTCACCCCGTAAACAGCTCATGGGGGTCCCTATGTTCGGCCCCTGCCTTACTGTACGTTAGCTCCACCAGTGACAGGAATACTAGCCTGTGAGCTGTTCTAAGAGAGTCAGCAATTGAAGGTGGTCCGTTATTGCAGTGGGGGGTCCCACGCGATCGGCTGTTTCGTCTTTGCATAAGGGCAACTCTATCTAGGAGTGTTCTCCTTCATCATCTTTCTGCCTCCACTCCAACCCCCCCACCTCTTTTCCCCCCCCCCCCTTTTGTATCATCAACCTAACGGTGAGGTACCAAAGAGACAAATGTTTAAATCTGTTCTTCCAGGTTTTTTTTCAACGAAAATCCACCGAAGATCATTAAGGGGCCGACCGAAAGCCCCGCCAGATTCATAAAAATGAAAATGAATGTAAAAATGAAACTAAACTTAATCAATATTTTGCATGTACCCATTATAAAACGTTGAACCTGCTAACCCGCCAGTGAGTTAAAACTCCTTAAGGCGCTGAAAATCATCCTTCAAATTGGCGGAAAATCCGCCAATCTGGCAAGACTGATTTTACACTTTATTCAGGACAACGCGATGCAAGGGAAAATACCTACTTGGTTGTGTCCACTTGGTTGGTTGTTTCCACTTGGTTGGTTGTTTCAGCTTGGTTGTTTCCACTTGGTTGGTTGTTTCAGCTTGGTTGTTTCCACTTGGCTGGTTGTTTCAGCTTGGTTGTTTCCACTTGGTTGGTTGTTTCAGCTTGGTTGTTTCCACTTGGTTGTTTGATTTGCTTTAGTCTCTATTTTTATGGAGAAAAAAAGTAAACAAATTAGGAATTCGATAAACGTCAGACCGAATTATGAAACAAGTTTTACATTTGTTATCAAATTATAAAACCATATCTGTAACTCGAAAAATGTTATAGCAAGAGGAAAATATTTGTTGGTTTACAATGTGTCGTTGTTTTTTTTTTTTTTTTACTTTATTTCGTGTTTTTCAAATATAATAATAATTTGTTCACAACTGAGGTCATATTCTTGTGCAGAAAATAGGTCGACGTTGTTTACATCCCTGCTGACCGATGGTTACTGGGCACCTGACGGCTACGTCATGGACAAGGAGATCGTTGCCCCAGAGGTACGTAAGTTGTTGAAACTGGACACTCGCTTCAGAAATGTCATATCATTTAATTTTATAACTATTCCTATCACTTCATCATTTTATATGTCTTACTCTCAGTCACTCAATCCTCCTGTCCTTTGCATCTGTTGTCTACTATTACTATTTAGTATATCATTATATATAACTAATTGATTTATTTGAATATACATTATGGAAAACAAATTTTACTATTCCTTTCATTAGGTCACTAAGAACGTTGCTGACTTGTTTGTCAATCTAATAAAGGAATGGGTAAGGGGTGACACGTCCCTTTTTTTTGTATCAATTACAGACACATCAACTTTTGTATCGAATACAGACACATCACCATTTGTATCAAATACAGACATATCAACTTCGTATTGAATACAGACACATCACTTTTTGTATCAATTACAGACACATCACCTTTTGTATCGAATACAGACACATCACTTTTTGTATCAATTACAGACACATCAACTTTTGTATCGAATACAGACACATCACCATTGGTATCAAATACAGACACATCACCTTTTGTATCGAATACAGACACATCACTTTTTGTATCAATTACAGACACATCGCCTTTTGTATCGAATACAGACACATCACTTTTTGTATCAATTACAGACACATCTTCTTTTTGTATCGAATACAGACACATCACTTTTTGTATCAATTACAGACAAATTAACTTTTGTATCGAATACAGACACATCACCATTGGTATCAAATACAGACACATCACCTTTTGTATCGAATACAGACACATCACTTTTTGTATCAATTACAGACACATCGCCTTTTGTATCGAATACAGACACATCACTTTTTGTATCAATTACAGACACATCTTCTTCTTTTTGTATCGAATACAGACACATCACTTTTTGTATCGAATTGACTGCCTCAGCATTAAAGCATTATCGGTTTTTCTCTTTGTTCCCCCGTACCCAGGCCAAAAATTACCAGAGTAAGCATATTGTTGTTCCCGTGGGCTCAGACTTCGCCTTCATCAACGCCAAGGTGTGGTACAAATTCTACGACGCTCTCATAGAGAAGGCCAATAGACTGGCAAGTGTCGAACAATATACACTCTATACATCTATGCATAGTTAAAGGCGCATTAACTTAAGACATGATGCATAAACAGCCTCGTTATGGTTTACTTTGTCTCTAGCACAAAGATGTCCACCTCCTCTACTCCACCCCTTCCTGTTACGCCCACAGTGTCAACCAAGAGCAGCTAACTCTAGACACCAAGAGAGATGACTTTTTACCTTACTCAATCCCGCCGGCAGCTTTTTGGACGGGCTTCTATACAACCAGGGGCGGATTCAAGAAACATATCAAACAAGCTGGACAGATTCTTCAAGTGAGAAGTATTTCATACATTATAAGTATTGCATCTACATACTCATTTTTTTTTACTCAAGTTAAAAACTATAATAATAATAATAATAATAATTACTTCGCTAAAATTTCTTGTTGGGAAATAATTATTTTGTGTAACCAGCAGTATCTTTTGGGGGTTAGGGTAGTGCAGGCTAAAAGCTACACACCGGGCGCCAAACCAGGGTCGGTCGCCGAAACAGCGTTGTTAAATGTCTTTTGCACTTTGCAGATCTCGAGAAAGGTTTCAAAAAAATTAAATTTTATCTTGAAACTAGTGGGAAAAGCCTGCTGAAGCTGGCTGAACGAAATCCGACAAAAGGGATAACAAAGAAATATACGAAATACCGCAATAGAAAAGAACATGTGGACTTTATTGCCATGAACCATGAACGGAAATAACAAAGTAACGTATGAAATGCAACGCATTTACCGCAATACATGAAAACTACCTGCGAGGGCGGCACAAAGTTACAAAGCATACACCGCACGATATGAAAACTACATGAGGGAGAGACACACGGGCTAGACGATTATGTATTTAAGGATGTATGAATCGTTTAACGCCATACTGGCCTACCTCACATCTCGAGTGACACTCATATGGCTTAAAACAGTTCTTACTATAAATATATCAAAGTTTTTGGGCGTTGTGCTAGCCACAAATCCTTAATTATGCAGAGGCTACAAAACAATTTTTGTTTTTCATCTTCCCAGATGACCCCCCCCCCTCCCAATAGTTTCCTCCAGGTATTTCTCTAGTAATTGTTTTACATTGTGCATGGTGTATGAAGTTATTGTTATTTCTTCTCCGTTTCATTATTTGTGTTTTCCTCTTGGTGTCAGAGCTGCAAGCAACTGTCTATATTCACAGACCTGAATGATTCATACGATGAAGTGAACATCTTACGTAAGTCTACGTTACATTAAGTACACATCCTCGTTAGTATATGTTACATCAAGTACTCATCCTTGTTAGTATATGTTACATCAAGTACTCGTACTTGTTAGTCTATGTTGCATCAAGTACTCATCCTTGTTAGTATGTGTTACATTTACTCATCCTTGTTAGTCTATGTTACATCAAGTACACATCCTCGTTAGTATATGTTACATCAAGTACTCATCCTTGTTAGTATGTGTTACATTTACTCATCCTTGTTAGTCTATGTTGCATCAAGTACTCATCCTCGTTAGTATTTGTTACATCAAGTACTCGTACTTGTTAGTCTATGTTGCATCAAGTACTCATCCTCGTTAGTATTTGTTACATCAAGTACTCGTACTTATTAGTCTATGTTGCATCAAGTACTCATCGTCGTTAGTATGTGTTACTTCAAGTACTCATTCTACTGTTGCTTAGAACGAGAAAAAAAAATAAAGCTATACTTAGTATTTTATGTGTGGGCGTATATTTATTAGTGTTTCGTAAAGTGACCTACGAGTTGACCTCAATTCTGTCATATTACTTCCTCCAGGCGACGCTCTTGGAGTTATGCAGCACCATGACGCTATAACGTGAGTTACCGGAACCTGTTTTAATGACACGATTACAATTTTTGTAGTTATTGTAATATGTTCGTCTTGTTGTTCGTTTTTTCGCATTAAATCTATTTATAATAAGGGCCTAATTTGACCGCTGGTTCCAGGTGGGCCCCATGCCCCCATGTCGGAGTCCCAAACTAGAGTGTAGTTGCATGCGGTCTTGACTTATACCCTAAGGAAATCGCCAAATATTTTGTAACCATATTGTATGTGGAACTTTGGGCCAGTCAGTTAGGAAGGGTAATGTATGTGGTGCGTCGTACTAGGGCCGAATGAGGCCTTTTACAAATGTAGTTGTTTTTATCAAACATAGAGGAGGGCGTCAATAAATGTTAAATGGCTCAGGGCGCTACATTTACTAGCTACGGCCCCTGTTTCGGACCTCCATTCAAATCTTTCCCAATCGGGCACTTAAGGCAGGCCTTGTTTATAGCATCACCGTGTCGAATGTGTTTTTGTTTTTAAAGGCGACTAAATGGATAGTCAAGAATTTGTTCAAATTACTTACGTCCTGTAGTTCAGTACAAAAAAAAATACTCTCGACTTCCTTTGACGTAAAATGTTCTTTGCACTTTGTTTACAGTGGAACACTGAGGCATCATGTGCTGTTAGACTATAACCGGATACTAAGTAATGCCACGAGTATGTGTCGGGTAATGTATAAACTCAGACAACGAATATGTGCGCGTGAAGTCTTCATTATATGGCAGTTTTCGTCAGATTTACAGCATTGCCGGATTAAGTCCCACTGGTGCCAAGGACAAACAAACGTTGGTGCTAAGACCTCCACCAAACCCCCCAGCCCCACCCCCCACCAGTTCAATGACTATATTGTATAGCATTTAATATCCTCACAGCCAATTGTACGTTAGGCATCAGTGCATAAAAGAGAAATGGCAACCAGTTTCATTATGTTTTTATTTTGGTGGGAATTTTCAATGTCCTAACCATGAAAATTAACATTTTATAATAACAAGAAGCTATTCATTTTCATTCGCACTTAATAGCGGAAGTAATTAATTTTCATTCACACTTAATAGCGGAAGTAATTAATTTTCATTCACACTTAATAGCGGAAGTAATTAATTTTCATTCACACTTAATAGCGGAAGTAATTAATTTTCATTCACACTTAATAGCGGAAGTAATTAATTTTCATTCACACTTAATAGCGGAAGTAATTAATTTTCATTCACACTTAATAGCGGAAGTAATTAATTTTCATTCACACTTAATAGCGGAAGTAATTAATTTTCAGTCACACTTAATAGCGGAAGTAATTAATTTCCATTCACACTTAATAGCGGAAGTAATTATAATGTTCATTAACGATCTATAGTACATGTTTATAAGTTTCATTTGTACTTTATGAAAGAAGAGAATAATTTTCATTAAATTATGAAAATGGGTCAAAATTTAATTAACACTAAGTAATAAATTTGGCTTACATGTGTGTGTGTATATGTGTGTGTATGAGTGTGTGTATGTGTGTATATGCGTGTATGTGTTTGTGTGTATGCATGTGTGTATGTTTGTGTGTGTATGTGTATGGTTGTATGTGTGTAAATGTGTGTGTATGTGTGTATATCTGTGCGTGTATATGTGTGTGTATTTGTGTGTGTATATGTGTGTATGTGTGTATATGTGTGTTTATGTGTGTGTGTATATGTGTGTATGTGTGTGTTTGTGTATGTATGTGTGTATATGTGTGTGTTTATGTGTGTGTGGTTATCCCGTTTTCATAGATGCTGTATAGACGTTTTTATGCTTATTGGTAACTCCAGTACTGTCTATGGACAATGGTATTTAGTTCATAGATAAACATACTGATGCTTACATTAAACTCTTAGTCATAGTGGTAGTATTTAACTCTTAATCATAGTGGTAGTATTTAACTCTTAGTCACTGTGGTAGCATTTAACATTTAGTTAATAGTGGAATTTTTTAACTCTTTAGTCATTGTGGTAGTGTTATTTGAGTTTAACTTATTTCGTTAAAGCAAGTTATGGCCAAGGCCTACAGAAAACTCTGGAACAGGTCAGAGACGGAATCAAATCAGATCGCACCACAATTTTGTTTTGGCCTCAACATAAGCTCGTGTCCAGTGTCAGAAGAGGAAAGTCAGGTAGAGTATACCTCAGCCTCAGTGGTGTGTCTATGGTGTGTCAGTTTAGTGTAAGTGGTGTCCTAGTGGTGTGTCAGTTTAGTGTAAGTGGTGTCCTAGTGGTGTGTCAGTTTAGTGTAAGTGGTGTCCTAGTGGTGTGTCAGTTTAGTGTAAGTGGTGTCCTAGTTGTGTGTCAGTTTAATGTAAGTGGTGTCCTAGTGGTGTGTCAGTTTAGTGTAAGTGGTGTCCTAATGCTGCGTCAGTTTAGTGTAAGTGGTGTCCTAGTGGTGTGTCCGTTTGTTGTAAGTGGTGTCCTAGTGGTGTGTCAGTTTAGTGTAAGTGGTGTCCTAGTGGTGTGTCAGTTTAGTGTAAGTGGTGTCCTAGTGGTGTGTCAGTTTAGTGTAAATTGTGTCTTAGGGGTGCGTCAGTTTAGTGTAAGTGGTGTCCTAGTGGTGTGTCAGTTTAGTGTAAGTGGTGTCTTAGTGGTGTGCCAGTTTAGTGTAAGTGGTGTCCTAGTGGTGCGTCAGTTTAGTGTAAGTGGTGTCCTAGTGGTGCGCCAGTTTAGTGTAAGTGGTGTCCTAGTGGTGCGTCAGTTTAGTGTAAGTGGTGTCTGAGTGGTGTGACAGTACTTAGTCACTGTTTATATTTTTCAAGCAGTACTGATTGTAAAAGTACATGTTTCCTGGATGCCATGTTAAAATTTTAAGATAACTAAACAGCATCAGTATTTCTCATATAAAACAATAGTCTCAATGCAGCCAGGTGTTTGACCTAAAATTTAGTCTGAAATGTCCCTCAGTTGGTCATCTTTATGTAGCTGACTAAAAAAAAATGAACTTACCCTTTCACAATATAGAAAAATCAATAAAAAAAATTATTTGTGCTTTTAATTTAGTTCCTAGTTACAGTTTACAATCCACTGTCATGGTCGTTTGACTTTGAAGTCAGATTTCCTGTCAGCTATCAGTCAATGGCTGTGACCGATGCAAGCGGAGAACAGGTTTTTTATCAGGTAGGGAAGGACACAAGCATCACTTTAACATTTCGTGACCTGATAAATTATGGTGAACAATAATGTATTTATAAGCACGAAATTGTGTTAACATCTTCCAACATATTTAATTAACACTGATTGCAGGTTGTTCCGATACATGATCACATTGTGAGAATCCCTGAGAGGATTCCATCGACTGCTGTTTCTGAGGCTGTCCTACTGACCCGCTTACCACCCATGTCGGTCACTACTTTCATTGTCCAGCAAGGGAAAGGTAAGCCAGTGACCAACTGTACAAATTAGAAAGAACAATTTATTAGTACCTGTATCAGTCCACAATGAAATCCTATAAAAATACTCAAAAGAAGCTTAACACGGGAGTTTGTCCCACCACGTGGGTTTGTCCCAACACGGGGGTCGGACCACCACATGGGGTTTGTCCCACCACGTGGGTTTGTCCCAACACGGAGGTCGTACCACCACATGGGGTTTGTCCCACCACTGGGGGTTTGTCCCACCACGGGGGTTTGTCCCAACACGGAGGTCGTACCACCACATGGGGTTTGTCCCACCACATGGGGTTTGTCCCACCACGTGGGTTTGTCCCAACACGGAGGTCGTACCACCACATGGGGTTTGTCCCACCACGTGGGTTTGTCCCACCACGGGGGTTTGTCCCAACACGGAGGTCGTACCACCACATGGGGTTTGTCCCACCACATGGGGTTTGTCCCACCACGTGGGTTTGTCCCAACACGGAGGTCGTACCACCACATGGGGTTTGTCCCACCACGTGGGTTTGTCCCACCACGGGGGTTTGTCCCAACACGGAGGTCGTACCACCACATGGGGTTTGTCCCACCACTGGGGGTTTGTCCCACCACGTGGGTTTGTCCCTACACGGGGGTTTGTCCCAACACCGAGGTCGTACCTTCACATGGGGTTTGTCCCACCACTGGGGATTTGTTCCAACACGGGGATTTGTCCCAGGGGGGCAACCACTCCACTACCAGCCTGGGCGAAATGTTCACCTGCTTAAACGTTTTCGACAAGGTACATGAGGCGGAATTTTCAAAGTCTGCATCTGGTGCCATTAATGATACTTACTCTACTGACATCAAACCTTATACATAGAAGAACATACACTTGGAACAAGATACACATAGAAGAACATACACTTGGAACAACATACACATAGAAGAACATACACTTGGAACAACATACACGCAGAAGAACATACACATGGAACACCATACACATAGAAGAACATACACATTGAAAAAAATACACTTGGAACATTTTTACACATGGAACAACATACGCATAGAACAATCTACAAAAAAAAACAACATACACAAGGTACAACACACACATACATGTAGATACTGAAGTAGAGGGGAAAAAATTACCAAGAAGGCCTAACTGCGTAGCACGTAAAACATTTGTTATCTGCATTTGTTCACGTGTATTTGACACCTAACCACTCATGGGGGGGGGGGGGGGCAAGGGGGGCATTTGCCCGCCCCCCCACATTTTGAAAAAATTTCATAAAGTTATTTGCCCCCCCGCCCCGGAAAATTTTTGCCTCCCCCCCTGGAAAAATTCCTAGCGACGCCCAAGCACCTAACATATTTCTAGGTAAGCGTTTAGTGCAACAGTACAGCATGGCTCGCTTATTTGTCACGCTCTGCGCACGGAAAAATAATACACTTTCTTGTAAAAGACTTTTAGAGGAGTGTGGGGCCCAGAGAACATGTACTAAAGTGGGGCCTCTGGTTCTCGCCTAGTTTGCCCATACATGACAATCAGTTTGCCTATACATGACAATCAGTTTGCCTACATATGACAATCAGTTTGCCTACACATTACAATCAGTTTGCCTACACATGACAATTAGTTTGCCTACACATAACAATCAGTTTGCCTACACATGACAATCAGTTTGCCTACACATGACAATCAGTTTGCCTACACATAACAATCAGTTTGCCTACACATGACAATTAGTGTTCCTATACATGACAATCAGTTGGTCTACACATGACAATTAGTGTTCCTACACATGACAATCAGTTTGCCTACACATGAATATCAGTTGGTCTACACATGACAATCAGTTTGCCTACACATAACAATCAGTTTGCCTACACATAACAATCAGTTTGCCTACACATGACAATTAGTGTTCCTACACATGACAATCAGTTGGCCTACACATGAATATCACTTGGCCTACACATGACAATCAGTGTGACTACACATGACAATCAGTGTGCCTATACATGACAATCAGTTTGCCTACACATGACAATCTGTTTGCCTACACATGACAATCAGTTTGCCTACACATAACAATCAATCAGTTTGCCTACACATGACAATGGTTCTGGCCACCTGTTTACATTGTGAATATGTATCTTTTAATTATTTTGTGTGTCTACTACAGGTGTACAATCAAAGACAGACTTTCAAGAACTTCCAGAAACAAAGAAACTGTTGGTGGAAAATGAAGTCAGTTGTTGAATGCTAATTAAATAGTTGAAATATATAGTTCGAAAACGGGTCATTGCAACTTACATGAACTATTCACAAACAAAGAAAAAATGGTTTAAACTCGTAGTTATTTTATACAAATGTATAGTCTCCAATTTTACTATGGAAAAAAAAGACTCAAGAAAGTATTCTTCTTTTCCACTTGACTATTTTCCACTTTACTATTTTCCACTTCACTATTTTCCACTTCACTATTTTCCACTTCACTATTTTCCACTTCACTATTTTCCACTTCACTATTCTCCATTCTATTCATTTACACTTCACTATTTTCCATTTTATTATTTCCCAATTTACTCAAGAAAGTATTCTTCTTTTCCACTTGACTATTTTCCACTTTACTATTCTCCAGTTTATTCATTTACACTTCACTATTTTCCACTTAACTATTTTCCACTTAACTACTTTCCACTTTATTATTTCCCTCTTTACTATTTTCCACTTTGCAATTCTCCATTTTACTCATTTACACTTTACTATTTTCCACTTAACTATTTTCCACTTTATTATTTTCCCCACTTTACTATTCCAGCATATATCTTTAGAGTTCGATCTAGAAACTGGTTTGTTAAGCTCCATCACCAACAAAGACAGATCAATTACTGAATCGTTAAAACAAGAATTCCGCTACTACAGATCTGAGCAGAACTCCGCCAGTCCATCAGGTGTGTACTTGTTCACACCTGAAAGTGAAGTGACTATCTCGGTTGCAGAAGATAAAGTCCCAGTGAAGTACATACAGGTAAAAAAAAAATTATTACGGGGATAAAAAGATGATTCAGTTTTATGGCTCAAAGTTGGGTACATGGTGTACCTGTGTTAGGTACATGGTGTCATTATGTTAGGTACATGGTGTACCTGTGTTAGGCACATGGTGTACCTGTGTTAGGTAAATGGTGTCATTATGTTAAATACATGTAGACTTTACCCAGGTTTCACCACACCGCCCGAGCATTAGCCCGAGGGCACACGTTAAAACTGCATCGGCCATTTCAGCCATACTCTTTAGGGTGTTTTCTGGGGGTGGGGGGTGGGTGCAGGAGGGGGTAAACCAAACAACATAATTAAAAAACAGCAGACTCTGGGCTCGCGACCTACACACATCCATCGTGGGTGTGTTGTGGGAAGGCAAGAGTGACGTTACTGTGATACGTCAAGGACAGTGTATGCTAAGGAACCGTGTACAAGAATATAAGAATATTTCGTTGTTATTGTTGTAGTGTGGAAAGTGTTATTGTTGTAGTGTGGAAAGTGTTATTGTTGTAGTGTGGAAAGTGTTATTGTTGTAGTCTGGAGTTGCTGCGAATGTTCCCATCTGTCCCATGCCTATGATTTTTTTTAGAAAGAAATTATTTTAGACTTTGTAGTTGGTGTCGTGTGGAAAGTGTTGTAGTTGGTGTCGTGTGGAAAGTGCTGTAGTTGGTTTTGTGTGGAAAGTGTTGAAGTTGGTGTCGTGTGGAAAGTGTTTTAGTTTTGTAGTTGGTGTCGTGTGGAAAGTGTTGTAGTTGGTGTCGTGTGGAAAGTGTTGTAGTTTTATAGTTGGTGTCGTGTGGAAAGTGTTGTAGTTGGTGTCGTCTGGAAAGTGATGTAGTTTTGTACTTGGTGTCGTGTGGAAATTGTTGTAGTTGGTGTCGTGTGGAAAGTGTTGTAGTTGGTGCCGTGTGGAAAGTGTTGTAGTTGGTGTCGTGTGGAAAATGTTGCATTAGGTGTCCTGGTACATAATTTAATAGAATTGAAATCACCATGTCATCAGGGACCATTAGTGCAAGAAGTTCACCAGACTTTCTCACCATGGACGTCACAGATCATCAGACTGTACAAAGGGGCTAAACACGTTGAGTTTCAGTGGACAGTTGGACCAATTGATGACCAGTACGTTATTTTTTTTAACTAATTTGCTTATAATTAAAAATGTTTAATTGATTTTTGTTTTACTTCACTGTGTATGGACTTGTTTAGTCTGAGGTCAAAAACTATAATCGCCGGCTTAAGTGTGAGTAGGGTGGCGGGTAGTGTGGTGGGTATGGTGGCGGGTTGTGTGGCGGGTATGGTGGCGGGTAGTGTGGCGGGTAGTGTGGCGGGTAGTGTGGCGGGTATGGTGGCGGGTAGTGTGGCGGGTATGGTGGCGGGTAGTGTGGCGGGTAGTGTGGCGGGTATTGGTGCGGGTAGTGTGGTGGGTAGACCCGTCTGGATACTGAGAGCTAATAGGTTTTGTTACTATTATTATTACAATTATTTGTGCCTCCAAAATAAGATTGTGTTAAAATGGCAATCCTCACAAGTTGGTCATACTATGAGATTTGTTATCCATTTTTATTATGGTCAGTTGTGCTAGCATAGATACTATTGTTTTAGGACACATAGGATTCATTAGACAGCACATAATTCTAGAACAAGACATTCATTAGACAGTACATCATTATGGAACAAGACATTCATCAGACAGCACATCATTATAGAACAAGACATTCATTAGACAGCACATCATTATGGAACAAGACATTCATCAGACAGCACATCATTATAGAACAAGACATTCATTAGACAGCACATCATTTTGGAACAAGACATTCATCAGACAGCACATCATTATAGAACAAGACATTCATTAGACAGCACATCATTATGGAACAAGACATTCATCAGACAGCACATCATTATAGAACAAGGCATTCATTAGACAGCACAACATTATGGAACAAGACATTCATTAGACAGCACATCATTATGGAACAAGACATTCATTAGACAGCACATCATTATAGAACAAGACATTCATTAGAAAGCACATCATTAAGGAACAAGACATACATTAGACAGCACATCATTATGGAACAAGACATACATTAGACAGCACATCATGATAGAACAAGACATTCATTAGACAGCATATCATTATGGAACAAGACATACATTAGACAGCAAATCATGATAGAACAAGACATTCATTAGACAGCGCATCATCATAGCACTGGACATTCAATGCATAGCATTGCCTTATTGCACAAAACATACAATACACAGCATTGCCATATGGCACATTATATTCATTCGACCGAATCGCCTTACGGTACTTCCTAGGACAGTGGTGGCGAACTTTTTTGGGGCATCGTGCCCAAAATTCAACCCACAAAACAAATTACTTGTTTATAGCAAAGTGCCAACACGCCAATTAAAATTAAAGGAAGTGATATTTTAGTCACGTGCCGACTGATGAGGCTCTGAGTGCCGACAGATGAGGCTCTGAGTGCCGACAGATGAGGCTCTGAGTGCCGACAGATGAGGCTCTGAGTGCAGACAGATGAGGCTCTGTGTGCCGACAGATGAGGCTCTGAGTGCCGACAGATGAGGCTCTGAGTGCCGACAGATGAGGCTCTGCTTGCCGACCGTGGCACGCGCGCCTTAGGTTCGCCGCCACTGCCCTACGAAAAGCTATAAAACCTTGTTGGTGGCTTGAGGTACATGACTTAGGAAGATATATAGCTAATCGTTACAGCAAACAACATAGCAGATAACATGTAAGATATTACATATCTCGATTACATTTTAGTTTCAGATTGAACAATTGTAACGAGTCTGCTTTGCTTATATATTTTGTTTTCCATGTATATTTCAGGGATCAACAAGGGAGAGAAGTCATATCTATATTTACCAGCAACTTAGTTAATAAAAGAACGTTCTATACAGATTCTAATGGGAGAGAAATGATGCAGAGAATGTAAGTTATTATTTTCTCATTTGTCTCCCTTTAACCTTTTTTAAACTCTTAGATTTGATTAATTAATTATTTTTAATGAGACCAAGACACTGTAATGGGTTTCATTATCTATCTAACTACTTGTCTATCAATCTATATTTTGATGTATGTAGAGTCCTATAGGCCCAGCGGTTCCCAACCCCCGGGCCGAGGACCGGTCCGTGGATCTAACGGTACTGGGCAGTACAATGTAATGTATTGTTCTCGGGATCTACCTACCTACCTATCTATCTATCTATCTATCTATCTATCTATCTATCTATCTATCTATCTATCTATCTATCTATCTATCTATCTATCTATCTATCTATCTATCTATCTATATTCTGATGTGTGTATAGTCTTATCGGCTAAAAATATCTTGATACCTACCACAGTCATTTGGTCTATTCTTTGTATATTATTCAACCAGGCTAAATCGACTATCAGTGGTGTCGCAACAGCCTGAAGATCCTCCCACAAAATGTGTGTAAGGGGGGGGGGCTATCTTAAAAATACAGATTTCCCTTGTTGGGGCCCTAAAGTCCTGTAACGCGGGCCCTGCGCCCTAATAAAAATACACCAACGTTCAGAGAAAACAATGTCGCTCTGTCAGGGCCGGCCTTACAAATCGCGGGGCCCCATTTCACCGATGCTTGCGATGCTCCTGTTCTATTTTCTTTACAAAAACCACTATTACTATTAATGCTAAATGTAAATTGCGGGGCTCCTGCCAGGCGCGGTGCCCAGTTTGGAGCAGTCGGTCAAATCAGCCTAAGGCATGTCCTGTGTTCTGTTACAGCCATTCTGTGATGATTGTAGTGTCAGTATTTGGTAACAATTTATATCTTCAACATTTGGTTCGATTTGTCTGTTTTCCAGACAAGATTACAGAAGCTCGTTCAATTTTGAGCCTAAATCCAACGTTTCACAGAACTATTATCCAGTAACAAGTAGAATATGTATCAAGGTGATGTATTGTAGCGTGAGATAAGTAGCACACAATAGTTGTTTCTATAGTGTAACTAACGTTGTACTTTGTCTGATGGTGGGGTGAACCAGGACGAACAGAGGAACGTCCAGCTCACTGTGTTGACTGACCGGCCACAGGGAGGGACAAGTTTGACATCTGGAGCTGTGGAGCTGATGGTAAACAGATCTGATATTTTATGAGTTGATTAATAACTATTAAATGTTACCACAGATATATAAAATTATGTATTTGTACAAAATACTAACTGTTTATCTATAGCTATGTAATGACGATACTGACATCTATAGCTATGTAATGTTGATACTGACATCTGTAGCTATGTAATGACGATACTGACATCTATAGCTATGTAATGTTGATACTGACATATGTAGCTATGTAATGTTGATACTGACATCTGTAGCTATGTAATGTTGATACTGACATCTGTAGCTATGTAATGTTGATACTGACATCTGTAGCTATGTAATGTTGATACTGACATCTATAGATATTCTATCTAGTGCTACCAGTCGTTCTGATATCTACAATAATGCAATAGTATATCAAGCGGCTAATCAGGTCTGCCTCCAGTTAATATTGGGCTCTTGGCCATCTCCCCCAGCGTGGTCAACTGACCATCTCCACCAACTTGGACACCTGACCTGTTTGGGCTTAGCAGCGGCCATGCATTGAGTTCTCTGAGTCTAATGATACTAACTGTTGCCTACAGTTTTATAGTACACAATGATATCAAATTTGTCAAGCTATTTCTGTGATTTTCTATAATTATCCAGTGATTTCTAATGTGATACTATCTAATGTTAACAAACTGTGTTTTATTATTTTTACAATTTCACAATAATTTTTTTTGGGGGGAGGGAGGGAGGGGGGGGGTTGGTGGTATTATTAGTCGTAGTAGTTTGCTGGATTAGGTCATGTGTTTTAGGTTCACCGACGAGTGTTCAGGGACGATGACCTTGGTCTTGCTGAAGAGCTGGACGACAGAGGAGCAGATGGGAAGGGCGTCATATTCAGTGGTGAGTAGTGCACAGAGAGCATGCGCTCACATGGAGAGTACATTATCTAAATAAGTCACCAGGATTTCTTAATTCACTACAAATATTTTCTAAGGCCTGATGATTTGATAGATTGCAGGGAGGGGGGGGGGGGGTTTGTTACCTGATACTTGATACTATGGAACATAACTGTTTTGTTAATTACAGGTAAACATTACCTGATACTCGATACAATAGAACATTCCGTTCCATTGGTCAAACATCTGGCACTTCAGGTTCATCTCGCACCAACTGTCATGTTCACGCCAGTCACCAAGGATATGGAGATAAAACAAAGTTTAAAACAGGTGAGTCGCTTCATACTAGCCCCCTCCCCCTTGATATCCACACAGCCATATGAACATATTGCACAGAAAGCTGCCAATGGGTTGCAGCCTACAACCACATTGTACGGCATCGGAGCGCCAACTTCATCCGCATCATGCAAACTAACGATGCATGTTAAATGTATGATGAATGAGGGAGGGAGAGCTTGAGGGATGGTGACATGAACACCTGGTCCTCTATATGTTTGTAATCATTAATACTTGGACTTTTCTTCTTCTTCCTTTGGGCTCAACGGCCCATTTAGGGCCCTGGCCATGCCATACTTCTCTTCTCCACTTTTCCCGATCCATGGTTTTCTGCCTCCATTCTCTCACGCCTATGGCTTTAAGGTCTTTCTCCAATTCCTCTAATCAACCGCTTCTTGGTCTGACTTTAGGCCTTTTCTCATTGGGTGTTGCCATATATGTTGCTTTTGGACCTCTTTTGTTTTCGAATTCTTTTAAAGTTATTAATTTATTTGTGTTTTGGTTTTATTTTTTCCGAGTTTGTTGTTTTTTTTGCAAGGGCCATAACAGTTTTCTGATGTTTTTTTTTTTACATCTATTCAGGAAACATTCCTCTCCACACACCTGCCATCTAATATCCACGTGCTGACACTGGACAGGATATCATCCAATGAGACACATTTGTATCTGCTTCGTATTGAGCACTTGATAGAAGAAGATGAACACAAGCAGTTATCTTCCCCTGCCCGGGTTTCGCTCCAGGTCTTCACTTTCGGCCGGCTATTGAGCCGTTAAAAACTGGTGTTCTACTAGCCCGTATTCTACATTTTGACACTATATATACGTGTAGCTAGCCCCCCTAGCGGGATCAGACGTAAAGTATTTATAAAATAACAGTACATTTACACGCCCGCGCAACCGTTCTTAGATTATTGTTTTTATATTAGGAGGCGGGGGAAGGTGGAAGGGGGTGGGGCAAGAGGCAGACATTTTTTTTTTGGAGATATTTGAAAGCGCCATGCTTAAGTAACTGTTGAAGTAACTGAAGTAACCTAGTTCGCCATCCTATAAGATCTGCTCAGGTTATTCGGCACAAAATATGTTAGTAGTTTATAAATTGAAATACAGCACGCGCTGCTAAAAAAATATTCAGACTTTAAAGGCCAAAAAATGAATACCTTTGGCAATTACAGAGTGCTTTTGACTAATATTATTTTGTTATTGTTTTTATTTTTAATTTACTTTTATTTATTTTTTGAGTGATTCTTCCATTTTTTTTTCTTTCCCTGCCAACTCAGAGTTTGTTTAATCCATTTGAAATTGTTTCTGTGGTCGAGAAAACTCTCGGAGGGAATTTCATCCCAGCGGATCTCACGCGGTTGACGTGGAAAGGTCAAAGTGTAATGACCCCAGACCATATACGTAAGTTTTATTGACAACACATGCTGCGTAAACTCATTCTTTTTTTTTTTGTTTTTGTCTTCCTATCACTCCATGAAGAATCTTAGCTTTTGATGCTGTAACCACTGTTGGAGTATGTTTTAGATGCCCTTGTGTTTGAGATGCCCTTGTGTTTGTTATGCCCTTGTGTTTTTAGTGCCCTTGTGTTTCTGTTACCCTAGTTCTTCACCCGCAATCTAGCTTAGACCCCCCCCCATGCCCATGGAGGCACAATGAAACACCTGGGTGGCTGGTCACTTGGGGTTTGAACTCGTAACTTACATCACGCTGATTTGACTCATGGCCAAAGCCCCATCTAGTCAACCTGCGCCTGCGTTCATTGTTGTCGTTTTATTTGGTTGCTGTTGTAAAGTTCCTTTTAGGGTGAGATGTTTATACATGTATCTTAGATAGCCTACTACACGCCACTTATATGTTGCTCTTCTTTCACACACACCCCCTAACCCCCCCCCCCCCCATCATAGACGATAGTTCAATGGCTATGGATGCACCGAGGAGAGACATAATTAGTTGACTGAGCATTCTTCGGAAGTTTAACCCCGAACCCATAGCATGCAGATCCTGCTCATTACCAGCGCGCCACCCGCGTTCATTGATTTACTCATGTTACACATATTTTTGTGTTAATAACGTGTTCAATTTGTTGCGGATAACGTGGATGATAAATTTGAGTCTAATATTGCCATTTACTGTACAGAGCAGGGTCGGGAAAAAACATTTTTTAATCGTGGGTCCAACATTTTGTCTGGAGGGCCGGACCGAGAGCAGGTGGTTGACAAGAGGGCCGGACCAAGAGCAGATGGTTGACAGGAGGGCCGGACCAAGAGCAGATGGTTGACAGGAGGGCCGGACCAAGAGCAGGTTGTTGACAGGAGGGCCGGACCAAGAGCAGGTGGTTGACAGGAGGGCCGGACCGTGAGCAGATGGTTGACAGGAGGGCCGGACCAAGAGCAGATGGTTGACAGGAGGGCCGGACCAAGAGCAGATGGTTGACAGGAGGGCCGAACCGAGAGAAGGTGGTTTACAGGAGGGCCGGACCGTGAGCAGATGGTTGACAGGAGGGACGGACCAAGAGAAAATGGTTGACAAGAGGGCCGGACTAAGAGCAGATGGTTGACAGGAGGGCCGGACCAAGAGCAGATGGTTGACAGGAGGACCGGACCAAGAGCAGGTGGTTGACAGGAGGGCTGGACCAAGAGCAGATGGTTGACAGGAAGGCCGGACCAAGAGCAGGTGGTTTACAGGAGGGCCGGACCAAGAGCAGGTGGTTGACAGGAGGGCCGGACCAAGAGAAAATGGTTGACAGAATGCAGTGTTTAGATAGATAGATAGATAGATAGATAGATAGATTAGATTAGATTAGATTAGATTAGATTAGATAGATAGATAGATAGATAGATAGATAGATAGATAGATAGATAGATAGATAGATAGATAGATAGATAGATAGATAGATAGATAGATAGATAGATAGATAGATAGATAGATAGATAGATAGATAGATAGATAGATAGATAGATAGATAGATAGATAGATAGATAGATAGATAGATAGATAGATAGATAGATAGATAGATAGATAGATAGATAGATAGATAGATAGATAGATAGATAGATAGATAGATAGATAGATAGATAGATAGATAGATAGATAGATAGATAGATAGATAGATAGATAGATAGATAGATAGATAGATAGATAAGATAGAGATAGGGATAGATAGATAGATAGATAGATAGATAGATAGATAGATAGATAGATAGATAGATAGATAGATAGATAGATAGATAGATAGATAGATAGATAGATAGATAGATAGATAGATAGATAGATAGATAGATAGATAGATAGATAGATAGATAGATAGATAGATAGATAGATAGATAGATAGATAGATAGATAGATAGATAGATAGATAGATAGATAGATAGATAGATAGATAGATAGATAGATAGATAGATAGATAGATAGATAGATAGATAGATAGATAGATAGATAGATAGATAGATAGATAGATAGATAGATAGATAGATAGATAGATAGATAGATAGATAGATAGATAGTAAACTTTACCTCTACAGTCGTACTCGTATAAAGTGATATCAGATATGATACTTACTTACACAAAAATGTGCGCACTACTTAATAGTATATATTACAGCTCACTAAAAGTACTGTCAAGTTTAAACTGATTATATTAAAATGTATTGCAGAATCGATCCTCTCACCTTGCTAATTATATTAAATGTATTGAAGAATCGATCCTCTCACCTTGCTGATGATATTAAAATGTATTGAAGTATCGATCCTCTCACCTTGCTGATTATATTAAAATGTATTGAAGTATCGATCCTCTCACCTTGCTGATTATATTAAAATGTATAGAAGTATCGATCCTCTCACCTTGCTGATGATATTAAATTGTATTGAAGTATCGATCCCCTCACCCTGCAGGTTCACCAGACTATAAGACCAACATTGAGCCACCGTTTACAGTCACTCTGAGGCCAATGGAGATTAGGACATTTAATATTCTAGTGAAAAGAACTTCTTCATGGTAGAACATATTATTAGTATAAATTATGAATATTGAAAAAACGAATCTAAGATTAACAAAATACATTATTATTATTTTATTTTTTTTCAGCTTATTTTGTCTATAAATTTCTATCAATGTTTTATTTCCTTCATGGGGATTTTGACTTGAAAACAATTTTTGAATTTTTTTCTTCCAAATTTGGTTGTTTTATTTCTGGTTCAATCCCCCCCCCCCAATACACACAGACACACCTCTTTTGTCGTCAGCTGTTGAACATAATGCAGGAGATGGTCACTGACTTTCATTTTCTTCACATTTAATTTTCGTCAGTATACCTGTGGTAATTTAATATTTCTTTAGTGTTCTGGTTGTGTTTCATACTGGTATATTACACTGAACAAAATGCATCATATAATTCTTTAGGATGCAAATAAGCTTTATGAGATGTAAAACAGGTTAAAGAATGTATAATTCTTTTACAGAAAGTAACTTTGATCAAGGGCACTAAGTTTGGTGAAATTCCCATTTCTGTAAATGGAATGATTTCCCCTTACACTTACATCATCATTATGTACCGATGTTTTAAAATATATTGTTTGTTGACTTAATATCTGCTGCAAGACGTAAATACCTGTGACTGTATCTTTAATTCGATTGATAAACTACTTGCAATAAAAATTTAAAACGAACGTCAACTCTGTGTTGGAGTTAATTTTAAAATTATGTTTGTTTTTTTTTTAATTGTTTATTACAAAGTTAAACAGAATAAAACAAACAGGTTCATAAAAATTGTTTTTTAATCTTTTTGACCAATAAAATGTTAAGAAATGGCATCCGAAGCAGGCCCGTAGAATGCGGGGTGCCAGGGGGGCCGGGCCCCCCCCTGCGTTTTGTCTGGCCCCCCTATGCTTGTTTGTTCTACTTAGTAAAATGTATTACCTGCCCCTTCCTCCTGCTATTGCCTGGCCCCTGCTGTAGAATTTTTACGCTACGGGGCTGATCCGTTATGTCAAGAATTTTGGGCGAAAATGAAACGCTCCAACAAAAACATCTTTTGTTGTTTGAAGAGAATGTCTGGTTCTAAATAAGAATGGCACAGACAGGCTAGCGAATTTTCTGGCAACAGTAGCGGTACTTAGTCTAACTAGACCATTATGTATCATTGTGGTTATATGTTATACATATATATATTATGAATTGTCCATTATTATGTTATACTTATTCAGAAGTGATATGTATTGAATAAACAAATTTAATAGCCTACTTAATCTAAATACAGCAATAAAAATAGTTAAGGGGGGTGGATTGTGGTCTACAAACAATGGGCATCTGATAAAAAAATCAGTAATGATAATTAGCATTTTTTTAAAACATTATGAAATGATACGCATTGTATTTGTTTACTCACCTTCGACTTTAAGTTACTTTAACCTCATTTTGGGATTTTAGCTTAGAGCTTACAGCTGGCTTAGTCTGAGATACATTTATGGACTCATATGTTATGTATCATGATTCTTTTAATTTCTGTTTTTCTATCCTTTTTCAAAGACGTTAGTTATGCTTTAATATTTTTTTGAACTCAGTGTAATGCCAGTGAAAGATTGTTCTATTATATAATAAATGTTTGTCAAATTACAGTTAAAGTTGTTGTTATTATGAAAGTTATCTTTTTAGTACCATTTACAGTCAATGTTGCCTTATTGTGAAAGTTATCCTTTTAGTATGATAAATGTTTATCGGTTTATAGTCAAAGCTGCCTTTTTGTGAAAGTTATCCTTTGCCTTTCATTTAACACCTTCGAGTTCTGCATGACCTTTGAACTCACTCTTCTTGGACTGCCTGAAAATCTCCTGAGATTTGAGACTCAAGAAAGTTAATTACAAACATGTTGTTCGTTGTTAGTCTGACTGCGTTACTTCCCTTATTTCGGAATTTGACACCTGAGCCCAAAATTTTCTTTTTTGTCCATTATCGATTTCAAGATGATGTACCAAACAATTAAATTTGAAAACTGGATTTGAAAAAGTGTGTTCGAATGTATTTCTTTGCCGGGAAAAAATGTATAGAATGTGTATTTCAAATTTGTTTGTACATAGAGAATGTGCGTGTTTTTTTGTGTGTTTTATTAATTTTTTTTATTTTTTTAATATTTATAACAAAGTGGTCTAAAAATATTGTATATATAGGTCTAGGGTATTGATGTTTTTGTGGTTTTAGGTGACTGTTTATATATATATATATATATATATATATATATATATATATATATATATATATATATATATATATATATATATATAGTATAACATTTGAACTTAATGCATTTATTATGAACACTTTATGTCATTTCTTAATCTATTAAAATGTACAGTGGGTCTGTTGTTTGTTTGTTTTGTAACGTTAAAATGTCTTTCATCATGTCAGTCAATTATCCGATATTTTAAAGTTATATATATATATATATATATATATATATATATATTTATATATATATATATATATATATATATATATATATATATATATAGAGAGAGAGAGAGAGAGAGGTTTTATTCTATTTTTAGTCATATCTTTAATTATATTGGCTAATCTTCAAGTTCGCATGTTATATGTAATATTTCTGCCTTGTTTATGTCATAGTTATCCAAGCCGTAATAATTAGGTCAACTTGGTCATTATTTGCTGTCGTTATTGTTGTTTATTTTCCTAAAGATCGCAGCGCCGCCATTGATGAGATGGACTTTTTTTTGGTTTGTTTCAAAGACACAACGTTAAGTGAAAGAAGAATAGGTTGTCTATACCCGTGATGTATTTATTAGCTGAGATGTTGAATCTCCCATTTGCCTCATCGTGGGTCCTACCAGGCAGCCCTTGTTTAAATGTTTCACGACATTAAGTTAACGTTCAATGGTTGTGTAATGAAAAGTATGTCCAATGATCATTTTATTATGATGATTTTACTTTTTTCAGCCTGTTTGCACTGTTATAGACACGTATTTTCAGTGTCTGTTTTCACTATTATACCATACACTATTATGAATTACTGCACACTATTCTGAATTACCAAATACCATTCTGAATAACCAAACACCATTCTGAATTACCAGACACCATTCTGAATTACCAAACACCATTCTGAATTACCAAAATACCATTCTGAATAACCAAACACCATTCTGAATTACCAGACACCATTCTGAATTACCAAACACCATTCTGAATTACCAAATACCATTCTGAATAACCAAACACCATTCTGAATTACCAAATATCATTCTGAATTACCAAATACCATTCTGAATTACCAAATACCATTCTGAGTCAGATTTGTTTTCAATAAAGTGATTCCTGGGGGATAAACAAATGTTTATTTTAAAAATGACGTCAATTTCCACCCCCAACTCCCTTTTTCACACCTTCTCTCTCTTCCCCCCTCCCCTCCATTCCTCCGATGTAAGCCGTAACAATGAACATCTCTTCAGAATAAAAGGGAAACACACACAAACTCACACACAAACTCACACACAAAACATACAAACTGATCGATACAAGAGGAGAGAACTATTCACACCTGCTTGACAATTGACAAGCGATCCCCACCCACCCACCCCCACCCCCACACACAAACACACACATACACACACACTCATACAAACACACACATACACACACACTCATACAAACACACACACACACACATACACACACACTCATACACACACACACACACACACATACATACGTTCAGAATTGCAAAGTAAACTCACACTCAGCTTCCCCCCTTCTGACCCCCCGCTTCCCCTCTCCCCAATAATTACAGACAGACAGACTGGATAATGGACGTCTATATATGGCTATGTATTTCCTAAATAGGATAAATAACTAGGATAGATAAATAGGATAGATAGGTAGGATAGATATACTAGGATAGATAGCTAGGATAGATAGGTAGGATAGATAGCTAGGATAGATAGGTAGGATAGGTATGTAGGATAGATAGGTAGGATAGATAGCTAGGATAGATAGGTAGGAGAGATAGCTATTATAGATAGGTAGGATAGATAGCTAGGATAGATAGCTAGGATAGATAACTAGGATAGATAACAGAATGACAGACGGATAAACAGTTAGACTGGCAAGTAGACAAACAGACAGACAGACCGACAGAAAGAATTTTCCAAGCATAGGCAGTCAGAATAAAGATAGATAGATAGATAGATAGATAGATAGATAGATAGATAGATAGATAGATAGATAGATAGATAGATAGATAGATAGATAGATAGATAGATAGATAGATAGATAGATAGATAGATAGATAGATAGACAGACAGATAGATAGATAGATAGAGTGGTTTAGACTTAATTTATTGTAACTGCTCTTAAGATAAATATATCGGCCTAAAGTCTAAGAAGCTCTAGCTGATTAAAATGTAGTTTTTGAAGAAAAAAAAATGGCAGAAAATAATGATTAAGGGGAGAGAACAGATGTTTTGAAGTAGAGAAAGTGTTACCGCCCTTTAATCTACCCCCCCCCCCCCAAAAAAAAAAGTCTAGACTGGTCAAGCCGGAACTTGTCCCATCGATTGGATGAAATCAATTATGTATGCAAATCAGCCTTATCTTCACACTACACATTATCGCTGGTCTTTTTTTTTGTACAGCTGAGCGATTCATCGCGTGATTTATAACACCAGCCATCAAGAGTCAGCTGTAGCCATGACGTTATCTAGGTTAGTGATGTATTCAGTAGCATACAGCAATCAATAATAATATAAATAGTAGGTCGATAGAGTCGGCCGTCAATTGTGGTATATTTTTTTTTTCGGCGGAACCGTTGAATAAGACTAAAAACTTACTCGAAGTACATTTTAATGCATCAATTTGCTGCTATCGAAGTTTGTTTACGCTCATTGGCACAGACAGAACCATCATATGTTTTAAATGCTACAAATGACATTAATAAAACTTGTGATTATTAATTTTTTAAACAAAAAGGCATTGATATATATATATATATTTCGTTCCTCGGTGAGAACCATGGATTTTTTATTCCTGGTGAAATTTGTTTTAAAGTAGCCCCACAAGTCCAACCAGGGTTAAATGGGTACCTTACTACACTTTGGGGAAGTAAAGGCGGCTGGGCTTTGGGAAAAAAACCACACAATCCCCTTCATATGACGAGGTTATGAAAACAGATGAATTCTACACTTTGTCTGCCCCGATGAGCCTGTTAGAGCTAAGGGAACGTAACTAACTTTTATTTATAAAGTGTGGAGAGATAAACATTTAAAATATTTACATCACTTGCATCTGAGTTATATTGCACGCACACACACACACACACAACATGAAAAAAAATCTGCTTAACAACTCAAGCTCCGAAATATCTGTGTCACCATGAACTGTTTTTTGTCTTTATAACCTTAAACCTTACCTTAATTTACCCTAATTGACCTTAATTGACCCTAAGTGACCCAAACTGACAATCACAATTCGTGACCACAGACAAATGAGGCAAAGGATAAGTAAAAAAAACGTGATGCACGCATCTTGTGAAGAAAACCGTTTTTTGTTGTTTTTTTTAAATAGAGAACAATGGCAACCAGAGATCAAAGAACACCGGTATTGTAGGCTACGAAACTAAAAAAAAAAAAGAACTAAAAAAAAAGACGTTCTTACAACTAATTTTTATTTAAATCTCATCGGGACAAAATGTGTCGATAGATATATATTTATATTCTTTTTATTCAAATACAATTTTTTTAAAAGTAAATGTTAGCTGTACGTCAAGATAGTTTCGTATAAAATATCTCCAATAAATATTAAAAAGTTGATCAAGTCAGAATGTAGGGCACTGTAAAATAATGTGGATGACACATAATATTATAGAAGCGATCTTTTTTTTTTTTTCAAAAACTGGAAACAAAAAATGTTATTAGATTAGCCATGGGCAAACTAAGGGCGGCGAGCCCAATCCGACCTTCCAGGCTGTGTCTTCGGGCCCGCCACTCGTTTCAGAGGGAAACCACGACACTAGCCTTTGTTGTGACGTTTGCATTCAAAAAGTTATCGGTTAACGTCATCTTTCCATCACATCTGTACTTGGTCCTACCCAGTGCTCGATTTAAGAAAAAACCAGTGCCGGGGTTGGAACGAAAATTTCTGCAGAGCCGGGGATAAATGTCTATGATTTCATCCCCGGCTGGGATATAGTAGCTAAAGCAGAGCCGGGGATGACAGGTCTCAGTGCCGGGGATATCCCCGGCATCCCCGGCGGTAAATCGAGCGCTGGTCCTACCCGCCGGTCAAATTTTCGAGCCCTGTGAGGCCCGCGACACTAACATTTTTGCCCAACCCTGAACTAGAACTCCCCCACCCCCACATACCACACTAATTTATAATATTACTTGCCCTAAGCTGTTTATATCAATACTTGAGAAACAGCATCGATGTCTCATATCTCAACTTTCATTGTAAAAATACTTTTTACATTTTGAAAGTGATTTGACATCCCCCCCCCCTGCCATGCACTGTGGATAATAAAAAACAGTGAAAAGAGTGATTCATTTAATCCATCAAATCACTCACTCAGTTGCTCCTGCGATCGGAAATCCTATGTTGCATGCTCACTACAACCTTAACGTTCAAGTCTGAGCTAGAGGTGACAAAACTAATAAAGCGTTCTCTACGTTGTAACAAATACTTAAATGTAAACAAAAAAAAAACAACACAATTAGTCTATACAGTCAAAGGACCGGCCGTTAAAACAACCATCTCTATCTAGTTGAGGGTCGCTAGTTCTCACTACTATGGGAGCCAAGGGAAATTTTTTTTTTTTTACATCATGGTGAAATTTTTCCCCTCCAAGTCTCCCGTAGTGCCTCCATGGTGGGGGGGATGAAAGAAGGGCACTGCGAGAACAGCCCCATACTTGTTTACATGTAGCCTACCTTGTTTTGTTTTTTTTTCTATTTCCTAAACGACCAGTGGAAAAAATTTTACAATTCTTTTTAGGGGTTGGCAGTGATTTGTGTTAATTTATTTATTTTTTTTTGGTCTGTACATTCTATTGAAGGCTGAAGTCTGTATCATAGAAACAACATTTTGTGTGTTCAGGGCTGGCATTATTACAGCACCAGAACTCAATGAACAAATACAATGATAGGTACAAATGAACAATTCGCATTCTTTGAAAAAAAAAAAGCGTATATCTTTGTAAAAAAAAAAAAATAAATATGTAAAAAACTGACATCTAACACGATCCTTTACCCCTCCCCCCCAATCGCCCCCCACCACCCAGCTATAGTTGAACACGCCGGCCCGTGTTTGAGTGTGATTGGTGCAAGCAATACCCACAGGTGTATTAGAACAATAAAAATACAAACAAACAAAAAAAAAAATATCAGCATTCTTAACTAGCCCTTGACTGAACAATATTTCCATACGGATAATAGAGGAGGCTCTCACGCACACAGTCGCCGCGTCCCTACCCTGTCATCCGCCCCCTGTTTACTTTACGTCAACAAAGAGAACGTGGTGAATCAAAACAAAGTTGACCTTGACGAGGATGACGAAAAGTAACAACAAAAAAAAAGGGTTGGGGGAAAGGGAGGGGGAGGGGAAGGGGGTCGGCTGGGGCTGAGGGGTGGGGGTGGATAAATCATGCGCGTGTGAAAAGGGAGTAAATAAAAAAAAAGTGAAAACGAGTTTAACGCGAGAGCGTCGTTCGTGAGGTTACAACTATTTTTAGTACTCTGCCTTACATTCTTCCCGCCTATTACCACCCCTTCACGTTCGTTAATTTTTCTTTTTTTTCCACTTTTTTACGCGAGCGATGGAAGGAGAGGTGGGAATAGTGAGGATTGGGTAGAAAACGTTTGCGAAAGGGAGAAAGGAAGTTCTAACGCCAGGGAGTTTGGCATTTACGTTTATAGCAAGAGGTGGATAATGCTAACAGGAAGTTGATTATTGGAGGTAACTCTGGCTCTTTTTAAAAAAAAAGTTTACCAGCAGACGAGAGGCTAGAGGCTGTAACAGAACTGCGATAATTTGAAATGCTGTTACCCACCGGCTAGTCATATCAAGTTTTATGAGGTAGTAAATTAAGGAAGATGGAGACAATTCCAAAAAGAAAAAAATGCAAGGTGAGTTGGCCAGTGCTTAAAGTGGTGTTATCTCCCGTTGGGTATCAGAGTTGACTACAATAAAGTTGAAACATTGGAATATGTCAACCACACACACACGCACACTAATCAACTAAAAAATTGGATTTAACGTGCGGACTTTGAACTCAGCTGATATTTTCGTATTGTATTCTTCTGCAGTAAAAAAAAAATTAATATAATAAAAAGTTCGGATCAGCAGAAAAACAAACCAGGGTAAGTTGTTGTGGTTACCTATCATTGCTTACACTTTATTATCATTTTTTTTTTAACAATCTCATTTCTCCTTCAACAAATACCTTATTTTAGCGATGCGTTCAGAGGTTTGAGCGCTGTTGAGGCTATAAATGGGGCGTTAACACCGGAAATTGCTTTTAATCATCCGGCCGTAAGAAATGATTATATTTACACCGAGATAAACACGCAGATTTGTTATGCACGCTACAGTGAACAGCCTCATTACGTAGATCATGTTTTACACTTCAATTGATTATATGATTTGCCATTGCGAGTATTTTGGGTTTTGTTTGGGGTTTATTTTCTGATAGAAAATTTTATATTTACAAGTATAGGCAAGGTGTTTTTATTTGAATGTTATTTAGTATTTGTATTAAAATATCAAAACGTTTCTGTTTACACAATGACATTATCTATTTAAAACTGAATAATGTATGTTTGTTTGTATGTATGCATGTATGTAAATATACATCTGTGGCACAAACATTTAAAACGAGAAAAATAACGGTACTTTTAATATATATATATATATTGTGAGATCTTTTTTATGCAAGAGGATAAGTTCACAAAAATGCCGCATAAGAAATTCGCATAAATTAGACCATATACACCTTTTAAAAATTTGAATACGTTCCGAATCCAAAAATTTATTGAAATCCAATAATTCCAAGTAAGAAAGTAAACATTACCATAAAAGCGCACTAATTTTTTTCAGACAATGAAAGAAAATTATAATTTTAATAAATTACTTCAAAATTCTGTCAGATTCATGTACAATATTATATTTTATTTTAATAACTTATAACATTTTCCTGAATTTAAAAAAAAAATAGTCCCAGGAATATTTTTTTTAAGTCTTTGTCTGTTCTAACAACTCATGTCTTTGATGTTTAATGTACTACCAGATAAAACACATTTTGAGAAAAGAAAAATCCTGGCAGGCAGAAAAATTTAATAAATCAACAAAACATTCTAATTGATGGTTTCTCGCCTTACAACACATTCTTAATATAACTAAGGTAGAATGACTGGCCTGTTATGTCAGTCGTGTGTTTGTTTCTACCTGTTATGTCAGTCGTGTGTTTGTTTCTACCTATTATGTCAGTCGTGTGTTTGTTTCTACCTGTTATGTCAGTCGTGTGTTTGTTTCTACCTGTTATGTCAGTCGTATGTTTGTTTCTACCTGTTTATTGACTTTCTTTATTTAAAGAGTTGTTTCATTCTGGTCTCTATGTGTGACGCACAATTTAACGGTGCTCCCCTGTGTATGGCTCACACCTGATGATTCTCTCATACTTGACTCACATCTTTTTCAATTCAATTGTCACGTACAAGATACTCGATGCGTTCATTTGTCATTTTACATTGGGGTGTCGCAGGTGGACACGCAAAATGTGCTCACATGTCTTATTTGGGTCACATGTCTTATTGGGGTCACATTATTTTAAGGCGTAATTCAATCAAACATATTTTCTCCCCCCCATATCCTCTAACTGTGCAGATGAGCACAGTCAATGTGTCCATGTTTCAGACCTAAAGGAGCCCTGTCACAGACCTAATGGGGCCATGTCACAGACCTAAAGGGGCCATGTCACAGACCTAAAGGGGCCCTGTCACAGACCTAAAAGAGCCATGTCACAGACCTAAAGGGGCCATGTCACAGACCTAAAGGGGCCATGTCACAGACCTAAAGGGGCCAATACTTATATTTTTTTTTTGTTTTGGTTAAACTGTTAGAAATGTATAATTTGAGTTGTGCCGGATCTTAATATTTCCAATATCTAAGTTAAACATAAAGAAAAATTATCTTACAATAAGTACACAATGGCTATTTATTTTATCTTGAAAAAAATAATGATAATATATATATATATATATATATATATATATATATATATATAATTTTCAAAGGTTAATTTAAACCTTAAAAACATTAAATTTTTTTACAAGTGCCGATTTATAGAGAAAGGTCAGAACGTATAACTAAAAGCAACTTTAGTACAGCCGGGTCTTGTAAAGAGATTGGATGACATAGGGAATCGTTCATTCATTTACAGAATTCTCACTGACTCTACTTTCTTGTTATTCAGTTTGCGCTTCTATTACATTAGACCCAATAGTCGACAGACAGATAAGTAAAACCCTCAAATGTAAACATGACTCAACTTTACAAAAAAAAGTTTAAAATATATCCATTTGAAAGCCAGAAGCAACGAACTAAATTAAATACGAGTATTGATTATTGCAAGCTAATAGACTTGAGTTGACATAATTTATGGTGCTACAGTATCAAGTATATAACTCTTACATTTGAATGGGAGTTAAGGGACTTTGTCAACGACCGCATTACAGCCCTTTCGTTATGAAACCATTGACCGTACAGAACTCTTTGGTCCCTTTCATCACGCCTATATCCCCCACCCCTTTTTTTACAGACCATATTAGCATATTTTTGTGTCTCGAAATGTCTCTTCTAAATTATCACGCCTGTTTAAGAGAAGAGCTCTCCCGCAAAGGAGAGTCTTTTAAAGGTGCGGGGTTCGCAGTCGATGAAACTGCAGCTCTTCGGTTTAACTTTGGATATAATAGTTCTATAAACTTCATCACACAGGCACTGGACATTGGACGAGGTGATTTACAAACTTTAGTTTTTTTGACAATTAGATAAAAACTGCCAAGTTCTGGGAATTAGGGGGCGTGGGGGGCCTCAGGGGCAAGGCATAGGCCGGTCTCCCCAGTTGCCAGCCCATTAAACTGCTATTGGTCACCCTCAGTAATTTAGCAGGTCTTTAGTGAACCCTCTGTTTCTCGCCCATCCCATACATCTACACACACACAAACAAACACACACGCAAACACATTCTAATTGTCCGACTATGACAAGCTTGAACTTGATGCCTACATTATGACCTGTTAATTCAAAGGCTTAACTACATTTTCCGTGTGAAGTCCTCTAGCGAACGTAAACAAAAAAGATCTTAACCCTTGTTATTGGAATATATTTTCATGTTTGAAGTAATCGTCCTCGATTGCAGCCAACAATTATTGACACCTATAGTTATACAAGAGAGGGCTTTTCTCTGATTTATTAAAATTATCTTTTCTTTGGGTATCTTTCCTGTAAATCTGGTGTATCTGCTTTTACTGTCTTTCATACATAATACCATTTTTTTAAATACAATTAACCATAAGTCCTAGACCCATGATGTATATATCATTTTGTAGGTCTTGGCCTGCCAAGAAATGACTTTTTTCCATTTCGCGATCTGACTTCTGAGGGCCGTAAAAGGGGGCTTAGTACCGTTTTTACTATATAAGCTATATTAATAAAGGAGCGCCCATTCTCAGCAACTATAAGTCCTAGACCCATGATGTATATATCATTTTGTAGGTCTTGGCCTGCCATGTGTACATCAAAAGTTCATTTCGCGACAGGACCTCTGAGGGCCGGGCTTCAGGGCTCCTAAGGGGCTTATATATTATATATACACCTTGTACGTTCAATAAGCCATTCATTTGGTGCGAGATACTGCAGCACGTAGTTTCACCAAGATTTATTAAGAAACTCATCAAATGAAATAGTAAGCTTGTGTTCTGAGTTTAATTGAAAGTATCAGAGCTATGCAGCAATTGACGGAGTTTTCGGACGATTAAATGACTATAATTTCGAATGTTTTCAATTATGAGTCCTATTTCAGTAACCACAAACCACTTGTAGTTAGATTTAAGAGAAAATAATTTTGTTTCCAAATATAAGAAAACGTCTTTTTAATATCTTTTTTCAGATATATGCATTACACAATTGAATTTATAAACATTTACAAAATTTACAAAAATTTACTGAAAGATAGCATACGTACTGATACGTAATACGAAAATGCTCTAACACGTCCTGTGTCCAGAATGGAACAGGCTTACTTGCTTGTTTTTTATTCACAAGTTTTTTTTTGTGAGTAAATTTTCTCTAATTACTAGGGAGCGACCGATTGGCCTTTTTACCGATAGTCCGATACCGAAATTTTTCCCCAAGCATTTTTGCCGATACCGATATTTTGCTATAAATGAAAGGGTGTCTTGCAGATGAAGAAGATTAGAAGGACAAAAGATTTGAAAAGACAGACCGGAAGACCGAAGTCAGAAACACAAACCATGCCTGCATAATCTCAGAAATCTGCAGGTTTATTGTTTAAAATTAAACTTATAACAAACAATTTGTTGTTTTTAATTTTTACTTGTACATGTAATAATGTTATTTGGCACAGAGATGAAAATTATCTGGCCACTTAGTTTAGCGGAAGTAGAAATTATTAGTAAGAGCAGACGAGAATAATTAGACGATAGGCAGACGATATATTTCTTCAGACATGATTAGACGATAGATTTCTTGAGAGGATATTTGACAAGACTAGAGGAACTACGACATCATCATTTTGTTCTACTATATTATACATCATTAAAGTAAGATATTTCAAGTGTAAATAAATATATATATATATTTCAACAAACTGTTTATTCAGTGTTTCATAGCTGTTAATATATGTGTTACGTCTCACACATATCTGTGGACACTTCATTTAATGTACAAATAATAAATATACAAGAAACTCAGAAGAGACTGGCTAATCGGTCATACTACAAATAATTTATATACACCTACCAAAAGAAGAAGTGTCAAGAAGAATAATATATTATATACACAAGTAATTAATACACAAAATACAGCCATGACATAGAATGGTGTGCAGCGGAAAAGTTCCTGAAAGAACATAACATATTATACATGAATGGCGGTAGCTGTGAAGGTTCCTTAGAGAACATAACTGTGTTGAAGTAATTTACAAAATCTACAAGTTCCTGATTTCCTTTATAGACTGTTTCATCCACCAATATACAGTCAGTACTTATACCTACATTACTTCATTTTCTGGACTTTATATTTTTACATTATTTACTGCTGTTGAAACATCGCTATAGCAGTAAATTCATAAGAACATTTACATCAGTTCTTTTTACTAAATCCTCGTGTGGGTGAAAAAGAAGGTGAGCCGAAAAAGTAGCAGACCTTACCGAATTGTAAGCCTAGCAGACCGTAACTGTACCAGGAGAGCCATGAAGTGACTACACTCTGAGCTATACCTTACCTATTTGCATCAACCAGAGAAGTGAGTCTACACCTTCCGAAACTATACTTTTACAGCACTCTACACCTGAGGTCCGAAGTAACAAGAAAGGTATTTTACAGTGATTTCATGTTGTTTAATTATAATTGTTGTTTTATTTGCAAATTGTGTCAATTTTAATATGTTAGTATGTAATGCTTAGAAACATTTTTTTACATCCTTAGTATATAGTTAAATATCTTTTTGAAAAGTTCTAATTGCAAAATTAGTTAAATTAAAATAAATATATATTGTTTTCATCTAGATATTTTACTTAAAATATTTGTTTAGAAGTAACTGTTCGTATCCTGTATAAATTTTTTTTACAAGTAATCTGGTAAAGTTGTATACTTGTTTTCGCTCGTCTAACTATAAATTTAATTAAATAATATTAACTTAGTCTGTAAATTTTTTTTTTACATTTTTTAGTAATAGTATATTAAGCTTAGAAATATTTTATTTATTGTATGTTTTCATTTGTCACTTATTATTAGAAATATTTTTACATCAGTAATTTAAATTTATTTTGACATAAAGTTGCATATAGACACAAGAATATTGAATACTGAAATATACTATATATACATATATACAATAAAAAACCAATACAGCATAAATTAAATAATTAAGAGATCAATTATAGAAATAATTTAATAAAGAATAATTAAATAAATTCTAGAATGGCTGAGGAAACTTCTGATCCGTGGGAAACATATCTTAAACAAGGCAGAAGTGCAGGTCTAACAGGTGACAAACTAGTAAAATTTGCTAATGATAAAATGGAGCGAGCAGAGCAAAATAAAATAGAAGCAGAAAAGCGAGCAGAGCAAAATAAAATAGAAGCAGAAAAGCGAGCAGAGCAAAATAAAATAGAAGCAGAAAAGCGAGCAGAGCAAAATAAAATAGAAGTAGAAAAAATTAGAATAGAAGCAGAAAAAAATAAAAGAGATGCAGAAATACAAGCAGATAAAATAAAACAAGAAATAGCATTACAAAGAGAAAAAATACAGATGGAAATTGAAAGAGACTTACAACTTAAAAGATTAGAACTAGAATCGCAAAGTCAGAATAGTATAGTAAAACAAGGGAATCAAAAAACATATAAACATAAAATAAAAATAAACCCTTTTTCTGGTAAATCTGGTGAGATAGACCAATTTTTCCATAATATGGAAACTCAATTTAAATTAAACAACATAGACAAATCAGAATGGAAAAACTATTTATACCAATCAGTTACAGAGGATGCACTAAAAGCCCTAAACAACATTAGAGATAGCGACACATCAGATTACAGTGAAATAAAGAAACAACTATTAGATCATTTCAACAAAACAGAAGACTACTATAGAAATTTATTTCATAACAGTACATTAGGTTCTAATGAACATCCTCAGGCATATATTAATAATTTAGAGGCCCATTTGAACAATTGGATAAAGATGTCAGGGATAGACGAAAATAGTGTAATTGAAATAAAAGAGCTACTTCTGGTGGACAAAGTACTGACACTTTGCACATCAGAACTATTCACATTCATAAAACAAAGAAAGGTCCATAAGAAGATAGAGTTAATTTCTGCCATGTCAGATTTTAGGGATAGTCATATAAACACTCCAATGTTCAATTCAACACAAAATAAATTTAATCTCATGAAAAATAGTATTGCCAGGAAAAGATTTAGTAGCTTACCTTCTAGGTTTAACAATCCATGTCAAATTTGTCACAAGATAGGACACGACAAGCATACTTGTTGGTTTAGGAAACAGTATACAGACAATTATCAAAACAGAAACAGACAGTATTACAACTATGGGGATAGAAACAAATATTTTAATAAAAGACAACATAAATATAACAATAAGAGACAATCACCAAACACTAGTCCCATTAGAAAACAAGAAAATAGGGGTAGATCAAGTCAAAGACACTCTTTTAACAACATACATAACTGTAACATGATGGAGGGAAAAGGAGAGTTAATTTTTTATCCTTGTTATGTAGATGGTAGGAAAGTAATGTGCTTGAGAGACAGTGGCTGTACATGTATTATTCTGGATTCAAAATTAGTAAGGGAAGAACAAATATTACAGGGCATAGAAGAGATTAGAATGGGAAATGGAGAAATAGTGAAATGTAAAACAGCAAAAATTTATATTGAAACACCTTGGATTAGTGGGGAAATAAAAGCACTTTTAATGGATTCACCAATAACCTCATTAATAATAGGAAATGTAGAAAATATACAAGACAATTCCAAAGAAATTTATATGAAATGGTTAGAAAATAGAGAATTAGAAACAATTATAGAGGAACCCTTAGAGACAGATACAGATAAAAACATATGTACATTATTCAAAAGCATACAAAATTGGAATGGCACTGAGAACATTGTAAATTTTTTAGAGAGAATAGACATAGTAGCCACACAAAACAATGTTAAAGAAGAAGATAAAATAACAGTTCTAATAGATAAATTACACAACCATCAATTGGCAAAATCACTAGCAGAAAACAACCAAGACAATTATACAGTATTAAAAAATAAACTAATAAATAAATTAAATAATGACAGTAATTCAGTTGAAGTTGTAAAAGAAAATACTATAAAGAATACAAATACAGTAAATAAATCTGATCATGAATGCATGGATTGCAGTAGAAAATGCAGATCATTAAGGAGATTAAATAAACACATAAAACAAAAACATAGTTACAACCTAACTAAAAAATTAAATGCAATGACTAGAGCACAAGCTAATAAAGAAAACAGTACAAAACAATACCCTGAATCTAGTAGACAAAACAACATTTTGGATATTGATAGGGATAAACTTAAAACATTACAAGAACAGGATGAAAGTTTAAAAATTTATTTCAATAGAGAGGAAAATGAAAATAAAAACATAATATATAAGGTAGAAAATGACATTTTAATAAGAAAATACAATAGTCATAACAGGTCATTTAAACAAATAATGATTCCTACAGTTTTAAGAAATAATATACTAAAAGCAGCTCATGATTGCTACTTAGCAGGTCATTTGGGTGTTAAGAAAACACTAGATAGAATTAGAAGATATTGTTACTGGCCAGGTGTCATAGGAGATGTAAAAAGATTTGTTAAGGCATGTAAGAAATGTCAACAATATAATCATATAGGACCAAAACACAGAGCTCCCATACAAGAAAGTGATACAACAAACATTCCTTTTTATAAAATTGCCATAGACATAATTGGACCTATTTCAGTAACGTCCAATAGAAGACATAGATATATTTTAACAATGATAGACTTAGCAACACGCTGGGTTGAAGCAATTCCATTAGTAGATATAACTGCAGAAACAATTTGCAAAGCATTATTGTCTATTTTTACAACTTTTGGTTTTCCTAACACTATATTATCAGACAATGGTACCCAATTTAAATCACATCTTACTCAGGCATTTACTCATATGCTTAACATTACACAGGTATTTACAGCTAGGTACAGACCGCAATCAAATGGCTCCATAGAGAGGGCAAATCAAACCATAAAGACCATGTTAAGAAAAATAATTAGTGATCATGGGCAGGATTGGGACACATTCTTACCTTTAATTTTATTCGCGTATAGAGAAATACCTCATGAAACAACAGGTTTTACACCATTTGAACTCATGTTCGGTTCAAATCCTAGAGGACCATTACAGTTATTCAGTGAAAATATAATTAATACAGAAAAGAAACATATTAGTCCATTTGAATTGGTAGACAAAACCAGAAATAACATACTGTATTCAAACAAATATGCAGAAGAAAATCTCATAAAGAAAAATAAATACCATAGGGATCTTAAAAATAAAAACAGATACTTAAGGGAATTTAAAGTTGGAGATCTAGTTTATGTACTGATACCCAAAGATAATGAAATTGGATGGAGAGGTCCATATAAAATAATAAACAAAATAGGAAATGTGGACTATTCAGTAGAAATAAATGGAGAGGGTAGAACATTTCATATTGATAGATTTAGAGATATTTTAGATCCTCCTACAGAATTAGAAACCATTGTACAACAGATTCAATCTTCAAATTGTTTAATCGGAGAAGACAACACTTATAGTCTAGAAAATAATATTAATGACACTGATCAGATTCCAGTAATAAGTTTAGATCAACAAGATGACATGAATAAGATTAATTTTGCAACAGACATACCTGAAGATATTAAGAAACAACTTATAGAAACATTAAATTCTTTTCAAAATGTAATTTCTAACAAACCAGAAAAGAAAAAAGAAGTTAGATCTATTATAGGATTATGCAATTTTTATAGAAAATTTATTCCTAACTTTGCAAACTTAATTGAACCTTTAGTGAAATTAACTAAGAAAAAGATACAACAAAAAGTTGAATGGAATTCAGAATGTAACAATGCATTAAAGAAAATAAAACAATGTTTTGAAGAAAAACCAATTTTAAGTTCCATAGATATGACAAAGAAATTTATTGTAGGCACAGATGCTAGTAAAACAACAATCGGTGGGTGTCTATATCAAGAGCAGGATAATATTAATAAACCTATACTGTATTTAAGTAGAAAACTGTCAGACACTGAAAGTAGATATTCAGTAATAGAACTAGAATGTTTAGCTTTAGTTTGGACAATAACTAAATTAAGCAAATACTTGCTAGGCAATGAGTTCACTGTGTTAATAGATCACAAACCTTTAGCTAACCTGAATACCAACAGCATAAATAATGCCAAACTAACACGCTGGTCTTTGTTATTGCAAGACTACTCATTTAACATAAAATACATTAAAGGGTCAAGTAACCATATCCCAGATATTTTGTCGAGACTCAGTCAGAAATAAGTATATTTTTTTTTGTGAGTAAACATATTGAATTGTTTAAGCAAAAAAAAAAAAATGCTGTATTGGGACAATAAGAGTAAATATAATTAATTGAAATAACAAGTATAAATATATGAATATAGGAACAATAATGAAATATAAATTTTATTGGAACAAGTAACAATGAAATATAGTAGAACAATAACGATAATGACTAGAAATATAAGAATATAGGAACTATAAGTAAAAATAATATGGATAGTCAAAAGATTAATACAAATAAGAGTTGTATTTGAAAATAAAAGATTGGTATGTATTGAGAATATAATATAATACATGAATAATGATGATGACATTTAAGCTTGTCAGGTACACTATTGTATTGAGTAAATTGACTCAAATATTTTTTTAATAATATATTAAAGAATTCATGTTGATGATTGATGCATATTGTATTTAAAATAAAAATATGCATGCTTAAATGAGATGAGAATGAGGAGAGATTGTGTTTAAAATAAAACACATACACCAAACAAGTATAATGTACATGAGAATATGTTGTAAGAATGATTAATTACTCATTCATTTCATTCACATTGATGAAAATATTATTGAAGTTTATGCAAAGATTTTATTATGCAATGATTACTAATGCATATTTTATTGAATTTGTTCATTGTTTGAAGTTAATTGTTCAATTTTTTATAATGATCTTAAAAAGTAAAATTTTGTTAAATCCAATCAAAGGATTATTGATTATGACATTGATTATTGTCAAGAAGACTTATTAGTCTCAAAAATGTAACTTGAACAATTATTGACTAAAGAAGTCAAAGATATGAAGATTGCATTAATATATGAATTTTATTAAAATGATGTTTAAAAATTTTTTTTATATGTCAGAAGACATAATAAATTGTACATGATGATAATATTAAATATGTCAAGATAAATTGACACAAAAAAGTGCAAAGTTAATATATTCACACTATATAAAATGATGGGAAAGACATAAGAAAAATGTCTTATATAATTGATGAGTGCAGAATGAATATTGTCAAATCACTAAGGAAAGTGTTATTGACAGAAGACAAAAGAAAAGGTCTTCATAAGAGATAAAAGAAAAATGACTTGCTAGATAAAGCAAGGTAATTAATAAGTTGAACAAAATATTGTTGCAACAGAAGAAGTTTGTCAAAAGACAACATGAAAAATATATTGTACTGAAATAAAATGCTCTCATACAAAAGAAAAGAATGATATTGATGTGAAGAAAAGTGTTGAATATTAAAAAAGAAATTCATGAAGTGAATATATACAAAGAAATGACAATTAAGTCATAAGGTGATAGAAAATAAGCACTAAAAAAAAAAGAGAAGAGAGAGAGAAAAGAGGGGAGATAACAATGATAATTAAAAATGCACTTAAAACTTATTAAGAAGTTATGGTACTTGTATAAAATTAATTATTGTAAATTTTTTTTTGGTTTTGAAACTGAATTGATAATAATATTTTTAAAAATTGAATAAATTTTTATGTCAATATTATGATATGCTATATGATGCATTTAAAAAATTGAAATATGAGATATAGTATTGACAAGAATATTTTTATTAATAAATTTTGTATCATAACTGGTTTGATATTTGTATCATAACCATTTTGTTTGACATTTTGTAGATACATTGACATTTTTTATAAGGATTATTATTGATTTGATGTATAAAATTTGTATTTTATTTGACAAAAGTAAATTTTATTAAAGTAATGACAGAAAAACCAGAGACAAACTAAAAAACTAAATGTATAACATTAGTTTTTAAAGGGAAGGGGGATGTTGTAATAATGTTATTTGGCACAGAGATGAAAATTATCTGGCCACTTAGTTTAGCGGAAGTAGAAATTATTAGTAAGAGCAGACGAGAATAATTAGACGATAGGCAGACGATATATTTCTTCAGACATGATTAGACGATAGATTTCTTGAGAGGATATTTGACAAGACTAGAGGAACTACGACATCATCATTTTGTTCTACTATATTATACATCATTAAAGTAAGATCATTCAAGTGTAAATAAATATATATATATATTTCAACAAACTGTTTATTCAGTGTTTCATAGCTGTTAATATATGTGTTACGTCTCACACATATCTGTGGACACTTCATTTAATGTACAAATAATAAATATACAAGAAACTCAGAAGAGACTGGCTAATCGGTCATACTACAAATAATTTATATACACCTACCAAAAGAAGAAGTGTCAAGAAGAATAATATATTATATACACAAGTAATTAATACACAAAATACAGCCATGACAGTACACAAACAGAAAAGTAAGATAAAGTTGTAAATAATTAATGTCAAACTAAAAAAGTAAAAATGTATTAATTGTTAATTGTAACTTCACTAACTTGATGAAATTTAAATAATTTTCTTCGTTAATCTTTTGTAATTTTTACTGAATTTACTTGTAGCAGATTTTTAAAAAAGTTTGAAAAATTAAAAACACTTAATTATATCAGTAAATCACTTCACTCAGGTGAACAGATAACCGGAAGTCTGTAAGTAAACTTTAACTCTGTAAACCAAAACCAGTTTAGAGTTACTAGATTTGTGAAAAAAAAATGTATCGGCAGCCAAAAAAACGGCCGGTCCGATAGTTAACCCATAGTGCCAATATCGGTTCGATTATCGGTCGCTCCCAACAAAAATCGGCCGATCCGATATTAACCGATAGTGCCAATATCGGTCCGATACCGATACCGATCCGATTATCGGTCGCTCCCTACTAATTAGTTACGAAGTTATTATGGTATTATGTAACTCTCCAGATCAATTATTTCAGGAGTAAAACAAAATTATGTATTAAATAAAAATATCAATTTTAATATCATTGTTTAAATTGTCCTTATTGGAAAAAAAATAAATGGAAGTATTTTATCAGCTTTTTTAAAAAAAAAAAATCGATCTATTTAGTCATGATTGACTTGATCAAGTCAGAACACCTGGGGGGTTTCCTTAACAAAGCGGGTATCATTCTGTGGACTTCATTGCAAAAAAAATCACTCTGTCTATGAGTTCAATACAAATAGTTCAAGTTTAATCTTAAATGTGTTTGTTAGTACAGGGGGGAGGGGGGTAAGGGAGAGGGGGTTGGGGGGGTAATTTGGATCATGGAGCACTCGTCGAGCGCCCCCCCCCCCACTTATAACGTCACCCCCACGACACACACGACAAACACACACACACACACACATACAATCTTCACGGGAAGAGATCAATGTATATGTTCGCTAGACAAATACATATATAGTAATAAGGAGTTCATCACTGACGTAAGGGAATTTGTATGTGAGTGTTTGTATATTGAATTGGACTAACAACATATACAATTTATATATAACTGAAAGTTTTTTTAAATATTGAACCTTATAATTTATTTCTACAAATAAGTATGCTAACTACATTCAATAAACACAGTACCATTATATAGCCTCAAAATGGTCCAATGTTTATTGAATATAGCTAGCATAATCATTCATAATAAAACAACTACAAGTTTAAATATGTATAACATTCAGTTTATATAAATTGTATATGTTGTTAGTGCAATACTTTATGCAAATATATAGATCTTTGTTAATTGGTGCTTTGTATATCGCATAAAAAAAACATCAATAAATTTGTCTCTAAGAGTTATGACCGGCAACAGCCACGCCTGTCCATCACTGTGTGTGTGTGTGTGTGTGTTATTACGTGTGTTTGCCTGTGTGTCTGTAAATACTGTATGTGTGCACGCGTGTGTGTGAGTGTATGTGTGCGTGTGTGTGTGAGTGTGCCAGATCAGACTGAGATGTTTCTCATGTCGATCTGTTTCATTTTGCTCCGGGGATCAGACAGTGGAACGTATAGAGAAAACAAAAGATCTATCTATCTATCTATATATATATATAACAATTAATGATATAAACTTCATTTTAAGTTACTGACTGAGGTATTTCATTTTAACGACAGTAATTTATTTCAGTGAATAACAAAAAAAAAATGGCAAAATAATCAATTATAATGAACACATTTAGACCGTATCAAAACACTGTGTTTGTAATCTTATCATTGTCTGTAATTGGAACTAGTTTTATATTTACCTAAATATTTTTCATTAGTTCTATTTCTCAGTGATGTCCTGTTTCACTAAATCTAATTGTGTAAATGTGTCTCTAGTTCTATTAGTCTCCATGCTTTAAAATAGGCTTAACTGTCTATATTTCTCACGGCACATATTGTATATGTATCTAACTGATGAATACTGTCAAGACAGTTTACCTGTATTATATAGTGGGGTGTGTGTGAAGTCCCTGTAAGGATGAAATGAAATCTCTTAGATCCTATAAACCACTAGTGCCCTTCTTTCATCCCCACCATAGCCGATAGTGCAATGGCCATGGAGGCACCACGGGAGACATAGCAGGGACTTAAGCCATGACCTGAAATATCCATTGGTCCTCAACGAAGATCGAACCAGTGACCCTCAGGGCGACAGTCGAGCGCTTTACTACACGACCATCCGTCCCCAACATAGTGGGGGTAGACATCATTGTTCTTTATATATTGTTCAACAAGAGAATGCATCCTACATAAATATGCCATATTTAGTAAAGGCTAATTAGCTTACACATTGAACAAATTAAGCTGTAAATGTTCGGATTCTCATTGCGATTAATAGCTTTATCAATCAATTACATAATGCGGTTATAACGGTATTGATTGCCTTTGATTTTAGCGCGACTTCTATTTGAAATTAAAGTCAATATATTGGCTTACTTATTACATAAATGATCTATATATGATGTATTGATCATCAAATACATATTGATGTCTTTGTCAATATATTTCGTTATTGATCAGTAAGGGAATGTATTATTTACGTCCGTCATGACCTACATAAACTGAAATAGTCTTCAAATATTGAGCTACATAATCTAAGCAGGGACAGACAGTTTTAAGTTTCAATTTAGCCCTTTGGGCTGTTGTTTACTTAAAGTCAGCCCATTTTTGGATGTTGTTTACCTTACGTCCACTTAAAAGGGAGTCGACTTCTTGAATGTTTGTTTTTCTAAAGTGTTTGTTGGACGGCAGGTAGCAACTAATAGCAACTAGGCTATTAGACATTACAAGGAGACGCAGAGCAGTCAGGTATTATAGACGAACTTGAAACCAAGACGCAGGAAATTACAACACCATGACGCGCTAGTGTCAGTTAGTATGTTGGTACTTTGGAGTACACAGTGTGTACTACACACACACACACACACCTGTAGGACTCAATAAAACGGGGCATTTAACACGATAACGCCACTTACAATGGACGCTTCGCATTGATCTATAGGTATTGTCCTATCCCTTGTAAGTGCTTGCAGGGTCAGGCATGCATGATGCAATCACCGGTGATGCAATCACCAGTGATGCAATCACCCAGTGATGCAATCACCCAGTGATGCAATCACCCAGTGATGCAATCACCCAGTGATGCAATCACCCAGTGATGCAATCACCAGTGATGCAATCACCCAGTGATGCAATCAACCCAGTGATGCAATCAATGATGCAATCACCCAAGTGACGCAATCCATGATGCAATCAGTGATGCAATATATATCCAATAAATAGGGAAGTTACCACGGTTGTTAGAGGGAGACGGAGACACACACACAAGAGAGAGAGACTAGAGACCCATGAAGGGGATACTAGATATAACACGTGGACTAAGTGGACAGTGCAGTCGAGAGTTATAATAGTTATAGACTCGTGTACTGGTTTATAGTGATAGCAGTTACTTGTGATTTATTGCCACATCTCTCATCTAATATTGATCTTAGTATTTATCGTGTGTGTTAAATTATAGAATTATACATGTGATTTATCGATTCATCTTCTCAAGTGTTTTTATTGTATTATCATCTGTAAATATCACGCATTAAAAAGTTCAGTTAATTCTTTTACAATACAAGGAGGTGTGTCGTCTGATTTTATTAGAGCACAAGTGGGATACGACAGGTATAAATGTCTAACTTATAAAGTCCGGGACGCTTGCACATACTATGACAGAAGAATTGTATATAGTCTGTACACCCGCCCGTTTAGTACATACAGAGATGTTCTTATGGGAAAGTAAACTTACTGACCACCGCTGGGCCCACTATTACGAAAAGGGCCACCTTCCAGTAAACATTTTTTTCCAATTATATAGCATTATACATATATATCTATATAGGAATATATAGGACATACAATATTATTTAGAACAATATAGGCCTATATCGGATTATAAAGCCCTATACATGGCTATATAGAATTATATAGGGTAATATATGATTATATATATATATATATATATATATACATATATATATATACATATATATATATATATATATATATATATATCTGATGGTTATATTTGGTTTGTTTTTTTTGCACATAGAAAACATATCTCTAAAGTTTTTGCCTACGGCTTCTATATAGCCTACCTAAAGTAGGCCCTCTGACTAAATGTATACTTTTAAGATTTCATCTGAACTGCGCACATTAGACCGCCATTGTCCTTTTATGACCTAGTTATCTTGGGGGAGTCGTAATTAACATATTTATGACGTATTGAATAACAGTATCACGTGAGTCCTATATGAAGGTTCAAATGTCCTTACCTTTGTGTTCAAGTGTTTAAGTGTTTCGTCATAGTGGGTTCGCGGAGGCCTTCCTTCACAGAGGGAGTAGCAGCCCTTGTGAGCCGTAGATAATTGCTAAGCGGCAGGCCCGTAGCCAGGTCAGTAAGCAGGGGGGCACCAATACCCAGCAAGGGGGCTCCTTCTCATTTTAGTTACTTTTTCTCTATTTTTACCTTTTTCTTCTTTTTTAAGCGGGGGGGGGGGCACTCCACACCTAGCTACGGGGCTGTTAAGCGGCATACTCAATTTATGTAAATTTCGAAGGTGATATAAATGTTCATAATAATTTTGTTATTGTTTAAATTTTTGCTATTGGTAATTTTTTTAAAAGCAAAACTAGACAGAAACGCCAGTTTGGTGAAATCCACTTTAATGGCACATAGAAAAAAAAACATCGAAAGACATAGGTCTATATTTCAGTGAATCTCAAACTTTTTACGTCTCGTGACCTCCCCCCCCCCCCCCCCCCCCACGGGACAAAACGCAAAGAAAAAAACAATGATAAAAGAAAAGGAATCTGTTGTCTACATAGATTTTTTTTCCTTTGTGCATTGCAGCTTTACAAAGTGTTACTATTGTGACTAACAATTGAAACGTACCAGAGCTGTAATTATACATACATGTATCAAATCTCAATCCTTTAATTATAAATTTAAATTTTTTGTCGCGACCCACCTGAAATTCGTACTATGAGAACCACTGGTCTATATAATTGAGCTCCAATTTCAGTACTTGTACTAGGTCTAAAGTTAACCAATCAGCGCCTTTTAAAAAGAAATGCGACGCTTCGTTGATTTTTAAAGGCGGGTCCCATTTAATGGGCTTTTTGTTATTATGTGTAGACTCAATAGTCTTGTTCTAGTGATAGGCACAGAGACCAAGTCCATGCAAAAAACTTATGGGACCATTAATTTTAACTTGATAAGATTTTACAGAGACGATCCTTACCTATTTAGGAATGTTCCTATCAATACAACCTCCAGCAAACTTACCCACAGAGCCGTAGCTAGCCATCGTGGCGCCCTGTGCAGGTTACATTTTAGGCGCCCTGTGCAAGCTACATTTTTGGCGCCCTGTGCAAGCTACATTTTTGGCGCCCTGTGCAAGCTACATTTTTGGCGCACTGTGCAAGCTACATTTTTGGCGCCCTGTGAAAGCTACATTTTTGGCGCCCTGTGCAAGCTACATTTTTGGCGCCCTGTGCAAGCTACATTTTTGGCGCCCTGTGCAAGCTATATTTTTGGCGCCCTGTGCAAGCTACATTTTTTGGCGCCATGTGTAAGTTAAATTTTTGGCGCCCTATGTAAGCTATATTTTTGGCGCTCTGTGAAAGTTACTTTTTTGGCGCCCTGTGTAAGTTACATTTTTACGATCTCCTCTGAAAAGGGCAAAAAAACATTTTACAGCTCTCTTTTAGCTCACCTTCCTAGTTTGCCCCCTCCCCTGTGCGGCCACACAACCCACAGTACACTGCCTACGCTACTGCGTACATGTACCTTTCAGTACATGGAAAATCTGGACGCAGCTTTCGTTAACCTTTTACTTCTCCCAGCCCTTTGGTAGATTGAGAATCACCAGCTGCACATGTAAGTTAGTTTAAGCAATATTACTATCTTATTCTCTGAATTAAGAAAACAACGAAATGTTTCCTAATCGTCATGGAAACGAGATGATGGAATGCCTGAAGGTATTAAAAAAAATTGCCAGAGCGCAGCAATTAGACATTTAATAGAAGAAAAAAAAAACTAATTCCACCTAGTTCACACGGATATGCATGCAAGCAAACGGCAACTCAAGAATGTATCCCATAATTTGATCGATTTGATTTAAACTGGGGAATATTTTGAATTTTAGCTCGCGTAGAATCTTGGATTCATGTTTTCTTTTTTTTTTATTGTATTATCATTTAACTGAACGGATCGATTTAAACGCTTTTATTATTTATTTTTTTAAGGTTTCTAGAATTTCATTTGCGGACATAAAATATTCACAGCGTATTTATGGCCAAAAGGACGGTAGGACATAGAGAAATGCATGATATAACCACGAAAAAAACTATTCTCTGAGACACACTCTCCGAGACACATTCTCTGAGACACATTCTCTGAGACACACTCACCAGACTATTACAAACGTATGTATGCACGTAAAGACACACAGCCAGGCCCGTAGCCAGGTCAAAGTAAGCAGGGGGGCACCAATACCCAGCAAGGGGATACCTTTACTTTTTCTTTATTTTTTCCTCTTTTCTTCTTTTTTAAGCGGGGGGGGGGCACTCCATACCTAGCGGGGGGCAGCGCCCCAGTGCCCTCCCTTGGCTACCGTGCTGCACACAGCCATAAACACACATATGCTCACAGAGCCGTTCTTACGTAAATGGGGGGCCCTAGACGACGGTATATTTGGGGGCCTAGATAAAAGTATGTTTGGGGGCCCTAGAGAAAAGTACATTTGGTGGCCCTAGATAAAAGTATGTTTGGGGGCCCTAGAGAAAAGTACATTTGGTGGCCCAAAATAAAAGTATGTTTGGGGGCCCTAGAGAAAAGTACATTTGGTGGCCCTAGAGAATGTACGTTTGGGGCCTCTAGACAAAGGTACATTAAGGGACCTAAGAAAAGGGTACATTTTCTGGCCCTTAGCAAAAGCCGCCGCCGGGAAATCCTAGCCGCCGTAAAAAAAATCTTTGACATTTAGGGCCCCCTTTGATAAGAGCTCAGATTAACGATCCTGTACAGGCGTGATCCTTAGTCTTTCAAGTCCAGCTATAATCTTAAACCCTCTCGAATTATATCTCTTTGAACTGGCTGACAGATCTTGAGTTACAAGAGGGTTTAGAAAAAATTGTAATTTTTTTTTTTTAAAAGGAAACCTTTAAGCAATTATTGGCTTCCGGCCAAATTAAAATCCCTATCCCGGCGGGGGTGGGGGGAGGGGGCAGCAGGGACGCTTCCTCAGCAGCAGGTTCTCAAGGCATTCGACTAGTTGGCCTATTCGTAAGACATAGACAATACATAACTACAGTTACACTCAAGTGACCAGAGACGTTTAGATGGGGACCTATGAATATAGTGGCCCCAGAACAAGTAATGGCTCACTGAGCTTGACCCATGACCCATCAAGTTCTTGACCCAGACCCATTATGACCCATGACCCATTGAATGTTGTTATTTTCAAGATGGCGGCCGTCACCATAGAAACCATTTTGAAATAAAAAAAAATCGCGCGACGACGGGTTTTTTTTAGGGTCGGGCGGAGACTAAGGATGGGTCGTGGGTCAGGGAACATTGACCCATGTGACCCATCCAATTTTGCGACCCATTGACCCATGACCCATTGACCCATTACTTGCTCTGAGCGGTCCCCATTCTATTGACAATCTTTTCAATCTTACCGAATGATTGTCGTAATAGCCGCAGCACAATCATTTGTTGGAGTGGGGGAGACGTGGGGGGGGGGGGGGTAAGAATGCTCTTTAAAAATCTCTGTAAATGAAAAGACACTATGACACATGCATAAACACACACACACACACACAGACAAATATATTCGCAAACACGCAAAATCTATATTTTGTGATTCTCTAATTAATACTACTACTATTATATTCTGACAACTTTTGGTGAATATGAAGATAAGGTATATTCCCATTAAAAAGTTATGAACATTTATTGTCACAATCCCCCCCCCCCCCCACATTACGTTTCGTCTTACTGTTTGAACCCAAAACTTTAAACAGACAAACATTGGCATGTATCACTTATTATAACTACCACCGTGGACATAAATCATCAACCATTGGTTGTTGTTGTTGTTGTTATTGTTGTTGTTTTATATTAATACATGTTACTTGTATATTTAAATGTCCGAAAACTTTGTATTTTTCTTATATTTTTTTCAACGATTTGAGATGTAAAAGTTTCACCTAGACGATTACCTCAATAGTCCTATTTACTGCAATACATCAAGGCCTATTTACTGGATTACATCAAGGCCTATTTACTGTAATACATCAAGGCCTATTTACTGGATTACATCAAGGCCTATTTACTGTAATACATCAAGGCCTATTTACTGTAATACAGCAAGACCTATTTACTGGATTACATCAAGGCCTATTTACTGAATTACATCAAGGCCTTTTTACTGGATTACATCAAGGCCTATTTACTGTAATACATCAAGGCCTATTTACTGGATTACATCAAGGCCTATTTACTGGATTACATCAAGGCCTATTTACTGTAATACATCAAGGCCTATTTACTGGATTACATCAAGGCCTATTTACTGTAATACATCAAGGCCTATTTACTGTAATACAGCAAGACCTATTTACTGGATTACATCAAGGCCTATTTACTGAATTACATCAAGGCCTTTTTACTGGATTACATCAAGGCCTATTTACTGTAATACATCAAGGCCTATTTACTGTAATACATCAAGGCCTATTTACTGGATTACATCAAGGCCTATTTACTGGATTACATCAAGGTCTATTTACTGTAATACATCAAGGCCTATTTACTGAATTACATCAAGGCCTATTTACTGGATTACATCAAGGCCTATTTACTGGATTACATCAAGGCCTATTTACTGAATTACATCAAGGCCTATTTACTGAATTACATCAAGGCCTATTTACTGAATTACATCAAGGCCTATTTACTGATTTACATCAAGACCTATTTACTGTAATACATCAAGGCCTATTTACTGTAATACATCAAGGCCTATTTACTGTAATACATCAAGACCTATTTACTGGATTACATCAAGGCCTATTTACTGAATTACATCAAGGCGTATTTACTCGATTACATCGAGGGATATAGTTTGTTAGTTTTTTATCCAGAAAGGAATTTGATCGATATATCCATATAAATGAATTTTTTTTCCTGATTTTTTTAAAACTTCATTACACTATGAAAAAAGAATCAACAAGTAAAATTGATTTTTAAAAAAATGGCGGCCTCTCTGGCAATTATCTATGGATGTCTTCACAGTTTAATGTTGGTTTTTTTTATCTGCCCCTTTTAAAGAAAATCTTAATTGAATTTTCTCAAACGTAAGATTTCTTCCAGATAATCTCTATCAGCTAATTAATTATCGGGGAATGTTTTGTCGCTGCGAAGATTGCCATGGTCACAGGGAACTTCAAAGACGTGTCCGGTGTCCCTTGACCGTGTCAACCCAAGTGTGCTGCAGCGATCTGTATATAAAATGACGTCAAATGGTGGGAGTGACATGAACGAAGAATTCGAAGTGGTACAGCAACTCTCTTTCTCAACTTTCAGTTATACTAAAACATATGTGTGTATCTTTCACAGCCATTAGTAGTATTACAGAGTCTCACGTGCACAGCCACATATATAGAACCTCTACCAAACAATTGTGTTCATTCTCTGCGGTATTATTTTCTGGAATCTAGTGACACACGGCAAAATGATATTTTGTTTTTGTTTTGTTTTTTTTTTACGTTCGTCACAGTAGGTTGAGACTAAATCGGTAAAATAATTCGCAATGTGAGAAAATGAAGGGCCGTAGAGAGAGGTGGGGGAAGGGTTCAACCCAAATAATAGTCAGACCCCGGGCCTTTGTGGGCCAGAAATAAATTAAATAATTACCGGTAATTTATATTTGAGTCCACGCTTTTCAGTTGTTATAGTCTATATAAATATTTCTATGATCTCGTCGGCATCCGTCCGTCTCGAGAGATGATGGTGTAGCTAAGTTGAGTCTACTAAACACCGCCGGGAATGGCTGTGCAGTCCGACTCGGGAGTGGCAATCCCTGCCGCACTTGTCACACTTGAAAATAGTTGGTTGTTGTAGTTGATGTTGTAGCTGCTCTTTTTTCCGCTTCCGTCTTGTTCTTTTCAGGGCAGCATTATCCTGTCGCTCAGCCTCTGCGCGCAATGAACCCTGCCGGACAGCGAGCCTCCAGGACTGGCGGTCGGCTGCTTGGCTCTCCCAGGAGTTGGGGTTAATGGAGCACTCTTTCATATTCTTTTTGCAGGTGTCTTTGTAGCGCATTTTAGGTCGCCCTGTTTTCCTCTGGCCGGTAACTAGCTCGCCATAGAGTAGGTCCTTCGGGATGCGGCCTGCGTCCATTCTTTTGACATGACCGAGCCATCTGAGGCGTCTCTCGCTGAGAACTGCAAACAAGCTGCTCATGTGGGCCCTCTCCAGCACCCCAGTGTTAGGGGTCTTGTCTTGCCACTTTATCTGCAGTATACGTCGCAGGCACCTCATGTGGAAATTGTTTAGCTTCCTTTCGTGCCTCGCGTAAGTGGTCCACGTCTCACATCCATAGAGGAGGGTACTAAGTATGCAGGCCTGGTAGACGCGCAATCTGGTATTTTCGGTGAGGCTGGGGTTTTCCCACACACGTTGCTTTAGTCTCGCCATGACTGTGGCTGCCCTAGCGATTCTGCAATCGATCTCCGAGTCTATGGATAGTGAGCTGGAGATGGTGGACCCGAGGTAAGTGAAGTTCTCGACGACCTCTAGGGCGTGCCCATCGATGTCAATGCTTTGGGGTGTATCTGTACCCTGTGCCATGACATTCGTCTTTTTCAGGCTGATAGTCAGTCCAAACTCCTTACATGCATGGGAGAGGCGGGTGACAAGCTGCTGCAGTCCGTCTTCAGTGTGTGATGTCAAGGCTGCGTCATCAGCAAAGAGCAGCTCGCGGATTAGGACCTTTGTGACTTTGGTCTTTGCACGGAGGCGGGCTATGTTATAAAGCTTGCCATCGGACCTTGTATGGATGTAAACACCCTCGCTGCAATCCTTGAAGGCGTATTGGAGGAGCATGGAGAAGAAAATGCCGAAGAGTGTAGGTGCAAGGACGCAGCCCTGTTTTACTCCGCTGCTGACTGGGAAGGCCTCGGAGATTGCGCCGTTGTAGCAAACCGTGCTATGCATGTTGTCGTCGAAGGACATGACCACTGCAAGCAGGTGTGGGGGGCAGCCAATCTTTTGCAGCAAGTTGAAGACTTACTAGATCAAACGCCTTTGTGAGGTCGACGAAAGCGATGTAGAGTGGCACCTGCTGTTCCTGACTCTTCTCTTGAAGTTGACGAAGTGAGAAGATCATGTCCACTGTTGATCGGCCAGCCCTGAAGCCACACTGTGACTCTGGGTAGACTCGGGAGGCGAGGGCCTGCAGGCGGTTTAGAGCGACGCGGGCGAAAGCTTTGCCGACGATGCTGAGGAGGGAGATGCCCCGGTAGTTATTACAGTCGCTCCGGTCCCCTTTGTTCTTGTATAGTGTGATAATGTTGGCATCCCTCATGTCTTGGGGGATACAGCCCTGTTCCCAGCCCTGTTCTATGATCTAAGTCTTTTAATATAAAAGTCTTTTATTCATGTTTTTATTTCTACAACGAAGCTGGTCAATTATTTCTTTTATTTGGTGACCAGCATCTTCCCAACTCGAGAACCACCGAGGCCGCCCAAATTCTCTGATCCTGGCACATTCTCTAGTGAGCTCTTTGTCCACACCCACGAGCCGTGCTTGGGATTTAGTCGACTGCCCGGTCGGTCACATGCATGTTTGAACATCGTAAAACATTATATATTTATTTCTGTTTCACACACACACACACAAAACCATTTACCCACCCCCATTTCCCTCCACAGCAATGGACGCACCTGGCAATTACGGACAGAAGACTAAACTTGATAAAAAAATATATTTATAATACTAAAAAACTTCATTTGTAAAGCTTAGCGAGGATGTATTACACATAGCTTGACGATAAGACTCCTTAATACCTTCGAATCCTCTGGCTGTTTTGCGACATCTGGCTTGGTCCCATTATCTCCATTTCCCGTCGAATCAGGTGATAATGAAATGGTTTTTCCATCAATCTGTATACTACGTGTACAACTTTCTAAATTGAAGTCTGTATCACACTGTGCTAGTCATTCAGACAACAGGCAGGAATAGAAGTCTGTATTACCCTACGCACTTCATTCAGATAAACAGCAGGAATAGAAGTCTGTATTACCCTACGCACTTCATTCAGATAAACAGCAGGAATAGAAGTCTGTATTACACTGTGCAAGTCATTCAGACAACAATGACGATGACAACTCGCTCACTTGGGCCCGAGGGCCACCCTTCAGATACAAGGTAGGGTCTAAAATTCCTTACAATTTATGTGATCCAGATTTAGGGCCCAAAAGACAAGGTAGCGTCTAACAGCCTTTACAGTTAAAATAATCCAATGTAGCCCTGTTATATATTATTCCTAATTAAAATACATATGAGCTGCAACATAGCACATTCAAATACGTAATTGAAGTAATTAATAAAACATAAAATGATGAGATTTAACTTTTTTGGTGAAGAGGGCAGTTTTCTTTTTATGAATAGTCGATTTAGAAACAGCCTAGGCCTCGACTAACAACGGTCCCCAGTCCAAGACGAATGTCCATCAGACGATGCCCACTTCTCATCCTGTAACAGATGGTCACTTTTGGTCAAATAAAATGAAATGAATAGTCACTTGTTTCTAAGCACTGACATTTTGTTTTATAAATTTTGGAAACATGCTTCATTTTACATACAGGATATATTTAAAATGTTTTGTTTTCTTGATGTTTTAAAATTTTCGCATCGTTAAAATTTGACCTGCGTGGAAATATTTCTTACATTCTGGGGGGGGGGGGGGGTCATTTATAAATATCTTACAACATATGGCGCTGAAATTGGCTATTTGCGATATGAAATTATTTCAGTCGTACACGCTGTGTGAGATGGAGTACAGGTAGATACTGCAACAATTTAGAAAGAAAAACAAAAAAAAACAACAATAACACATTCGGGAGGGAATGTAAACATATCCACATCAATAAACTCAAATAAGCATTTGGATTCTTTCTTGAATTCCTTTGTTTTAAAAGGAAATAGACCTAAACATATCCCTAAAGCTATCCCTAAACATAAACCTATACCTAAACCTATCCCTAAACCTAACCCGCCTTTTGCAGTCCGTAAAAACATTGCTGATGGACAAAGTGGCAACCGTTTCGTGGCTCTCAGGCGGGTACATTCTTGGCATGGCCCTAGTCCAGGGGTCGGCAACCTACGGCTCGCGAGCCGCATGCGGCTCTTTTGATGTCAAGTTGCGGCTCTTTCGATGTCAAATCTCGGCCGAATCAAGTACCATAATATTGAAACAACAATTTTAGTGGCTCTTTTAAAACCTGAGAAAATTGTAAATTATAACTTTTGGCTTTTCCGTCTCAAAAGGTTGCCGACCCCCTGCCCTAGTCCAGTGGTGGCGAACCTATGGCACGCGGGCCACAGTCGGCACTCAGAGCCTCATAAGTCGGCACGCGACTAAAATATCACTTCCTTTAATTTTAATTGGAGTATTAGAACTTTGCTATAAATAGGTGGTTTTTTTTTTAGTTGAATTTGGGGCATGCGGCCCCAAAAAGGTTCGTCACAACTGGCCTAGTCCCTTGTTTAAAATGCGACAGATATATAGTCACACACACAAACACAGACACATACACACACACACACACACTCCCATACCTCGCTCAACTGTCTAAATACCCTCCGGATGAGTTTAGCAGTACAGTGTGAAGAATCAATAATTTTAATTCAAACCCAAACATGTTTTATTTTAAAAAATAAATTCTTTAGATCATTTTTAGAGCATTTTCGAAAAAAAATGCTCTATTGTCCCCGTTTTGTCTGTCTGTCTGTCTGTCTGTCCGTCATCACCCTAGATCTCAACAACCATAAGTCCTAGACCCATGATGTATTTATCATTTTGTAGGTCTTGGCCTGCCATGTGTGCAGCAAAAGTTCATTTCGCGATCTGACTTCTGAGGATCGTAAAAGGGAGCTTATAAAGTACCACTTTTTACAATGGAGCGCCCTAGATCTCAGCAACCATAAGTCCTAGACTCATGATGTATATATCATTTTGTAGGTCTTGGACTGCCAAGTGTACATTAAAAGTCCATTTCGCGATAGGACCTCTCAGAGCCAAAATATAAGAGTTTCTTATATACCGTTTTTGCTTATATTTTAAATATAAATAATAAAAGCTAATCAAGGGGCGTAATCATTATTTATTTTTGTAATAGTTATTCAACATGATTACTTCCTTCTATAAATTTATCAAAATTCATGTGCGTGGAGCAATATTTATGGCTGTAACCCGGAAAAAAAAATACGGATTTCGTCCGGCGAAAATGCTCTAAAATGGCTATGTCCGAAACGGAAAAGACTTAAATTGCTTGTTTTTTTAATTCCTATAGAAATATTTAGTTGACTTACAAATGAAAGCACAAAAACAGTGTAATAATGGCCAGAAATATGATAATAAACATATTAAAAAGCAAAACTATTTAGATTCATATATTTATTTATACATATTCTAAACAAATGTTTAGGAACTGTTTTAATTTGATGGCGAACAACCAATTACTGTGTTGAATGACGAGTGTATTAGATTATGTCACCCTCTCTGTTGTTGTGGATCCACACTGTTTAAAAAAATTGGTCTGTATCGCTTGGCTTTCTGTATCTTATACTCCTCGATACACTATAGCACTACACTATAGCACGATACTATAGTACTGCACTATAGCACTACACTAGCACTGCACTATAGCACTAAACTATATCACTGCAATATAGCACTACAGTATAGCACTACACTATAACACTACACTATATCACTGCACTATAGCACTAAACTATAGCACTGCACTATAGTACTGCACTATAGCACTGCACTAAATCACTACACTATAGCAATGCACTAAATCACTACACTATAGCAATGCACTATTCTCGGGATCATTTTTAAAGAAGGATATGCGTTCCCTGATACAAATAAGAAAGCGCATTCGACAAGTTCTAAACAGTTAGTTATCTGTTGGCACAATGCAGGCTCAGTCTCTTGGCTAATTGCTCATTCTGTTTCAAACTAGATCAGTTTATCGTTGTTGAAGAGAGATTCTCTGGCAGCATCTAGAAGGTCAATCAAATAACCTTCTTCCGAATGTTACAAACCTAGATAGCTAGCTAAGTTTGTTTTGTAGAACTTCAGAAAGAGAATTAACTTCACGTTCATTAGTTTTTATGCATTCTGGGGCAGATTTTTACCCCAACTTGCTTCATCGTGAATCTCTCTTGGACGTGTAACTTAAAATTGTGGAGCGTGATTGAAAACATGGACTTAGTTCTAAAAGAAACATATATATATATATATATATATATATATATATATATATATATATATATATATATATATATATATAAATGGGATAAACATTTCTCCTGTGTGTGTGTTTTGTTTCTGTGTGTGTGTGTGTCTGTCTGTTTTGACTCGTCGGTAGAACGAAGTTTCATTTGATCGAAATGTACAATCGTGCCATGGCGTGTGTTAATTACATTACAACCAAGTACCTGTGAGCGACCGATTAAATTACTAAGGAGGTGGGGGGGGGGAGGAACATCGGTTGTGTTTTTGTTGTTTTTTTTTAAGTTGAGTAGGATAATATGTGCGGGGGGGGGGTTAGGGAAGGAGGGTGAAAGGTTTAAATAACCTGAAAGGAGGGAGGAAGAGACTTACTGTTGTTGTTATTGTTTTTTTTTTCTGTTTCGCGGTTTTTCTTTTTATTTGTTTGTATTTGATCTCATAATCATATGGACCTAGGTTAGGTCAAAGGTTGAATTTGATCTTTAACGGCCGTAAGGTTGTCTACTTTTGAAGCCCTTTGTACAAAAAAAAAAACTGTATTTATTTAGATTGAGGCTAAAACTGATACAATCTTGGTGCGGGCGTCCCCAGTGTCGCTACTCTTGGTATATATGTGGGGGGGGGAGGGAGGGGGAGGGGGTTTCATGTTGACTGATTACATGTTGCATACTGAAGATCAACGCAAACTATTGGATCACGTCTTAAATGTACGACACTTAAACTTGAAGTGCTTGACTTACACACCCTTTAGGATAGCCAGAAAAGATATTGACTTAATTCTTTCTTTTGTGATGGCACTTCGCTCATTTGGGTTTTTGGCCTGGATACTTCGGCGGTAACAAGAAAACTCAGGGCTTTTTTAGGGGGGGGAGGGAGGGAACTATTAGTTTGTTTTGTTTTGGTTTTTTTTTGTTTTTTGTTTTTCTTTACCTAGTCAGTGTTTATGGATGAGCATGTCAGAAGCTTTCCTCGTGAGAAGGAGTGTGCTAAAATAGCTCACGTGTTTAAACAGGAAGAAAGAGGTCACACTGACCTTTATGTCACATTGCATCTCAACTTTCAAACAAAAATACTGTGAAATTTATCATTCAGTGAAGATTTTTTTTTTCTGTCATACTTTTACATCTTTATTATATCGATATTGTTCTGAATACTCTCTGGTGAATATGCAAAGTTATACAGCTGAAAAAAAAATTTAAAAAAACCTATTGCGCATTGTATGATCGGGAGACTTGCGTTGAGACATTGATTCTATTTACATTCCATACAAGTATAAGATTGTGTAGGACGTTCAGACACAGATTCTATTTACATTCTATACATGTTTAGAATTGCAGGGCGATTCTGGCGTCATCTTATGAGTCCCTGGTGATGTAGGGGGAAGTCTATGGACTCGATGTGTAATTCATTTATTGTTTTAAAAACTGCCTCGCATTTAGCGGTAACGACTCAGCCTATTAGCATTGTTTGGTGCAATTTACCTATTTTATTTATTAATAATTCTTTGCATAAAATGGGTGCAAGAATGGTGAATGTTTGTTTATTCCTGATAAAAAAATTATAGAACTTGTAAAGCTGTAATAATTTTAAGCTGTAAAGACCACCACTAGCATATATTTGCACAAGTATGCTGACGTGGTTTTTATAACAGTGCGCTTAATGAATTCACTTTGAGATTACATTACATAATAGGGATTTGTTTTTCTTCGCTCGAAAAAGTGGGTACTGCATATTAAGACAGTGATTGATTTCTTGCAATATTGAGACAGTGATTGATTTATTACAAAATTGAGACAAAATTGAGACAATGATTGATTTCTTGCAATATTGAGACACTGATTGATTTCTTACAATATTGAGATAGTGATTGACTTCTTGCAATATTGAGACAGTGGTTGATTTACTGCCAATATTGAGACAGTGATTGATTTATTGAAATATTCAGAAGTGATTGATTTCTTGCAATATTGAGATAGTGATTATTTCTTGCAATATTGAGACAGTGATTGATTTCTCGCAATATTGAGACAGTGTTATGTTTCTTGCAATGTTGGCTTTAGGGTTTATGGTGATGCACCAATGTAATGTTTATGTGTTTAGTTTTAAAAAAACCCGTTGAATGAAAAACTAAGCTCACGTTCTACACATATATGTGTATTTATTTATTTCTAAAAACCTGTTGAATGAGGGAACCAAGGTAACAATGTACTCATATATGTGTATTTTTTTTTTAAATTTTTGCTAAGAACTCTTAAACGGTCTAATGTAGACAATCTGCACTTTGTCATTAATTAAGATAGGATAGGTGGCTATCAATATTTATCAATATCAATCATTATCAGTTATAGAACATCGTGACGGAGTTATGATAAACCCAACTCATTCCTCGATTCTCTCTAACTCTGTACAACTTCCGAGAATTGACATTCTTGAACAAATATACGCCAAGAAACACACACACACAAAACAGAGTCACAAATTAACATTTTTTGTGTCACTTTATAGTGCTCGGCCCTCAACAGCTCTTGTGTACCTGACAGGTGTGACAGGAACGGCTTGACGTGTCACAACACCGTACTCCAGCAGTTCTCAAAGTGCAGCTCGCGACCCACTCGAGTCACGTGATGATTTTTAGGTGGATCAGTGCATATGTGTCAATTTTGATAATAATGTATGGATATGTTTGTATTATTTCAACTCTGTCGCTCTACATTTTATAAACTTAAAAGTCTGTTTATTTGAAAAATAAAAGAGGAAACTTCTAAAAAAAAATAAAAGAGGAAACATCTAAAAAAAATAAAAGAGGAAACATCTAAAAAAATAAAAGAGGAAATATCTAAAAAATAGTAAAAGAGGAAACATCTAAAAAAATAAAAGAGGAAACATCTAAAAAAATAAAAGAGGAAACATCTAAAAAAAATAAAAGAGGAAACATCTAAAAAAAATAAAAGAGGAAACATCTAAAAAATATAAAAGAGGAAACATCTAAAAAAAATAAAAGAGGAAACATCTAAAAAAATAAAAGACGAAACATCTAAAAAAATAGTAAAAGAGGAAACATCTAAAAACAATAAAAGAGGAAACATCTAAAAAAATAAAAGAGGAAACATCTAAAAAAAATAAAAGAGGAAACATCTAAAAAAATAAAAGAGGAAACATCTAAAAAATAGTAAAAGAGGAAACATCTAAACAAAATAAAAGAGGAAACATCTAAAAAATAGTAAAAGAGGAAATATCTAAAAAAAATAAAAGAGGAAATTTCTGAATAAGATTTGTTTGAAACTTTGTATTCTATTTTATCGAAGTGGGTTGTTCTGGTTTTAAGTGGTCTTCGTAAACGAAAATTTTCCATTGCAGGTCGCGAAGCATAATAGTTTGAAAACCACTGATGACACCTCCACCCCCCCCCCCTTCTTTTCTCCTTACTATCTCTTTCATCATTTCAGTACCATGTAGGTCAAAACTATGAAGGAATTTTATTTATATCTCGTAAGTTTTTATTACTTCTTTTTTTTAATATTAATGATATTATCAATCGACTTTAACCTGTTCCAGTTATATCATGTTATTTGTGTGACTTGTTTACTTCAGAATATGGACACATTACGTAATGATATTTCCAGAATTTTGGTCTCAAATTGAAAAACTATACACACAATGGACGATTTTTTTTTGTCTCCCTTCTTTATATATTGACAAGATGGACTAAAAATTCATAGAGTGATTCATGTGCCGATTCAGCTGAAATGTAAATATACACACATATAGGATGTATTTACTCACACACAAATTTAATGCGCCAAACAATCTTTTTTTTAATTTTTTTTATTTCGCTTTCCGTTTGTGTGATTGAAGGCCGGTGTTCTCATTTCCGGATAAATTTTTTTTTTCCCATTCTGCATCAAACGTTGTCATGGGAACGCGATCTTATTGGAAGAGGGGGTAAAATTTTTTTTTTGTTTTGCACACTTTCTTTTCTATCCTGATCAAGGGCGGGGTCATTTCCGCCAAAGATTGACACGTCAGCTGAGTGTGGATTATCATGTTGTTTGCTTATGTCGGCAGTAAAATTTATGACTGAATTCTGGCGGATCTGTTGAGGGGGGTTCAATCAGTTTTGATCGAAAACCTTTTTCACAGCTCAAGCGAGTAGCATGAATCGCTGGTCTGGATATTTATTAATTGTGCTCATGAGTACGACCATTAATGATGTTGATCAGTACTACCATTAATGATGTTGATCAGTACTACCATTAATGATGTTGATCAGTACTACCATTAATGATGTTGATCAGTACTACCATTAATGATGTTGATCAGTACTACCATTAATGATGTTGATCAGTACTACCATTAATGATGTTGATCAGTACTACCATTAATGATGTTGATCAGTACTACCATTACTGATGTTGATCAGTACTACCAATAATACTGTGCGTGAATACGTCAAGTATTGATATTCATGGGCACTTCAGTTAATGTTGTTCGTGAATACTTCAAGTATTGATATTCATGGGCACTTCAGTTAATGTTGTTCGTGAGTACTTCAATTAATGGTGCACATCATTTACTTTTTTTTTTTTCGGAAGAGTGCATCAATTAATTTTGAAGAACACTACATCAGTTAATGGTATCAATGAGTGCACCAATTTTTGTTGTTGATGAGAAAGTTTTTGATGTGTACGTCAATAGAGGTTGTTGTATATATATATTAATTTTCTTGTTGTTGATGAATACGTGTAAAAGTGTTCGTTTATTCATTCATAACTGTTGATGAGTAAATGTATAATTGTTGATGAGTAAATGTATAACTGTTGATGAGTAAATGTATAATTGTTGATGAGTAAATGTATAATTGTTGATGAGTAAATGTATAATTGTTGATGAGTAAATGTATAATTGTTGATGAGTAAATGTATAATTGTTGATGAGTAAATGTATAATTGTTGATGAGTAAATGTATAACTGCTGATGATTAAATGTATAACTGTTGATGAGTAAATGTATAATTGTTGATGATTAAATGTAGAATTGTTGATGAGTAAATGTATAATTGTTGATGAGTAAATGTATAATTGTTGATTAGTAAATGTATAACTGTTGATGAGTAAATGTATAATTGTTGATGAGTAAATGTATAATTGTTGATGAGTAAATGTATAACTGTTGATGAGTAAATGTATAATTGTTGATGAGTAAATGTATGACTGTTGATGAGTAAATGTATAATTGTTGATGAGTAAATGTATAATTGTTGATGAGTAAATGTGTAATTGTTGATGAGTAAAGCATGATAAATTTTATGAGTACATTCATCAATATTAGCAAACATATTCCTCAGTTAAAAATAGGAATGACCTGCTCGTCGGAAAATATTACACATTTCAATTACCAAAGTGATTGTACAAAAAAACGAAACGAACAAAAAACGAAAATGTAATGTCAGACAGAAATGTTTGATGGGAAAAAAATATGTGGAGAACAAGACCATGTATAAAAGGATAAAAAAATCTCTAATGAACAGATTATATAAAGAATGAAAGTGTTCATGTGTGCACGGCAGCTGTCAATTTGAGGGATTTATGCAAGAAATTGAGACAGGCAGTTGAAAGGGAAATCTGCACACTCACACACACAC
>JAGDYQ010000465.1:72500-157799 GCA_021962125.1 Bulinus truncatus
TGAACTATCGGGTGGTGCCACAGTATCTATTTATTTTTTTTGGAATTCATGTATCAATAAAATGTTTATTATACTTTCTTAAATATGTTAGCCATGTCTTTGTTTGATTGTAATAGAAATCAAGTTAAATTAGGTACAGCTTTATTAAAATAAATTTTTAAAACAATGAACCTGTTATTTTGACTGAGTTATCTTTCTTAACTCAAGATTTGGGAAGGGTTTTAGTCACATTCTTCAAGATCTAAATGGTTAATACTGTTTTTTTGCTATCTAGAACTTAAAAACTAAATTTTTATTCTATTTTTCATTCTTATATCTTTTTTATGTTAGGCGAGAACTTACTACTTCGTTCGGAAGAGTTACTATTTAATTTGGTAAAATCCGGTTCCTGTTCCGATTCCGGCAGGATTCAAATATTAAATCCGATTCCGGTTACGATTCCTGCAGGATCTAAAAATTACAATCCGGTACAGCCCTAGTATAGACTAGTAGTGTGGGAAGGGTAGAGAAAAATCAATGCGTAATAGAAAAAATAAACAAAAATGGCGCATTCTATATAATTTATTTATGTCCGATTTTCTAGCTCAGAAGACAAATCCCATCAATATTTATATCCAACATGTTCTTCCCCCCCCCCAACCTCCACCAACGCCTGGCCTACCTTACACTTGATTTTATTTTGTCATGGGGGGGGAGGGGCTAAGTTTGTATGGCCGCCTTGGGTCTTATTCTACTTTAAAAACCTCCTCTAGTTTTTGTCTAAATAGAACTGACTTTAGCCACAAGTAGAAACAAGCAATCTAAGCCTGTTCCATTCTGGACACAGGACATGTTAGAGCATTTTCGTATTATGTATCAGTACGTATGCTATCTTTCAGTAAACATTTGTAAATTTTGTAAATGTTTATAAATTCAATTGTGTAATGCATATATCTGAAAAAAGATATTAAAAAGACTTTTCTTTATATTTGAAAACAAAATTATTTTCTCTTAAATCTTACTACAATTGGTTTGTGGTCACTGAAATAGGACTCATAATTGAAACATTCTAAATTGTAGTCATTTAATCGTCCCAAAACTCCGTCAATTGTTGTTTGATAATTATATATTATGGGTTTTATAAAAAGTACGGGAAGTAAGTCATGTTGAATAACTGTTACAAAAATAAATAATGATTACGCCCCTTTGATTAGCTTTTATTATTTATATTAAAATATTAAAATATAAGCAAAACGGTACATATACAAACTCTTATATTTTGGCCCTGAGAGGTCAAATCGCGAAATGGACTTTTGATGTACACTTGGCAGGCCAAGACCTACAAAATGATATATACATCATGGGTCAAGGACTTATGGTTGCTTAGATATAGGGCGCTCCATTGTTAATATAGCTTAATTAGTAAAAAACGGTACTTTATAAGCCCCCTTTTACGGCCCTCAAAAATCAGATCGCGAAATGGACTTTTGATGTACACTTGGCAGGTCAAGACCTACACAATGATATATACATCATGGGTCTAGGACTTATGGTTGTTGAGATCTAGGGTGATGACGGACAGAAAGACAGACAGACAGACAAAACGGGGACAATAGAGCATTTTTTTCGAAAATGCTCTAAAAATGCCTAGCACCCCTGTTGAAAGCCGGTTCCCAACGATCACACTAGGTATCACTGATATTTTTTCATAAGGGAGGTAACTGTACAAAATATTGATGTATTATACTTTTGTTAGTCATACAAACAACAATCTTGAAATAAATAAGTAATACTTTATAATTTATTGTAAAAAATATGTTAATATAAAGATTTTTGTTAAAAATAATAAATAATATTAAAAAAAACTTAATAAAATTAAGATCAATTTTAAAAAAATGTAAAAATACAAAAATGAGTTGGATTTCAAGTTTTATTATGTTTTGTTGCAAAAAAATTCGTTTCACTTTACCTAGACAATGTATAATTATACAATACAAAATTTGTTGATTCGATTATCGTAATCGCTATTAAATGAATTGACTTGCCCTAATAGTTTCCACAATTCTTAAGTTGAAGTGTAAAGCTTACCCTATTGTCATTGATCTGTTAGGAGTTATTGATTCAGATATTTGATAACCAGTTGATTGTTCATTCATTCTAATACATCATTCTCATTGATGCATTTTCGTCAGGACTCATTGATTCAAATATATCAAGACTCATTGATTCAAATACATCAAGACTCATTCATTCAAATACATCAAGACTCGTAGATTCAAATACACCAAGACTCATTGATTCAAATACACCAAGACTCATTGATTCAAATATATCAAGACTCGTAGATTCAAATACATCAAGAGTCATCCATTCAAATACACCAAGACTCATTGATTCAAATACAACAAGACTCATTGATTCAAATACACCAAGACTCATTGATTCAAATACATCAAGACTCGTAGATTCAAATACGTCAAGACGCATTGTTTCAAATACATTAAGACTCATTGATTCAAATACATCAAGACTCATCCATTCAAATACATCAAGACTCGTAGATTCAAATACGTCAAGACGCATTGTTTCAAATACATTAAGAATTATTGATTCAAATACATCAAGACTGATTCATTCAAATACATCAAGACTCGTAGATTCAAATACGTCAAGACTCATTGATTCGAATACATCAAGACTCATTGATTTAAATAACCAAGGCTCATTGATTCAAATACATCAAGACCTATTCATTCAAATACTTCAAGACTAATTGGTTTAGTTCAAGGGTGTCATCACCCTAGATCTCAACAACCATAAGTCCTAGACCCATGATGTATATATCATTTTGTAGGTCTTGGCCTGCCATGTGTGCAGCAAAAGTTCATTTTGCGATCTGACCTCTGAGGGCTGGACATCAGTTTTTTTACCGTTTTTTACTATATAAGCTATATTAATAATTATGCCATTTTCATGGCCCCATTCTACACCCATTCATTTGGTGCGAAATACTGCAGCACGTAGTTTCACCAAGATTGACGTCACACGTGTTCTGCGCAGTAGAGTATTTATTCTTCAGCCACAATAATTTTATTTTCGAAAAACATCCTTTACAATTACACAATTGAATTCATAAACCTTTCCAAAATTTACAAATATTTACTGAAAGCTAAAATACGTACTGATGCATAACACAAAAATGCGCTAACACGTCCTGTGTCCAGAATGGAACAGGCTTAATTGCTTGTTTAAATTTGATTCGAATCTAGGGACATTAAGAGGGATATGTTAAATCATTTTTATGGCTAATGAATATTAGTCAAAGATTATGACCTGAAGGGGAAGTTCAAGTCAGTATTGGAGTTTTCAGGATGTTTGCCAGCAGCGGCATTCCCACACCTAAAAAACTTTGCTGCAGGGTTTTGTCACTATTTGGATCCATGTAGGCTACATTTGTGAACAAGTGTTTTCTTGTCTGAAAATAAACAACTCTAAGAACAGATCGATGTTGCCTGACTGAAATTTAAATTATGTTATGCAAATCACAACCAGTAAACTGGTTCCACAGTTCAAGAACATTATCCCAAATTGTGAACAGTTACATACTTCTCATCAATTAAAATTGTACTTTGTGGTCAGCTTGTATGTAAATTTTGTTTATAATTCCTATTCCGATGAATAGTCCCATCAATAGTATTGACCACGACTCTATTCTGTCACTGCCAGTCTACAGACCATGACTCTATTCTGTCACTTCCAGTCTACAGACCATGACTCTATTCTGTCACTGCCAGTCTACAGACCACGACTCTATTCTGTCACTTGCAGTCTACAGACCACGACTCTATTCTGTCACTGCCAGTCTACAGACCATGACTCTATTCTGTCACTGCCAGTCTACAGACCATGACTCTATTCTGTCACTTCCAGTCTACAGACCATGACTCTATTCTGTCACTTCCAGTCTACACACCACGACTCTATTCTGTCACTTCCAATCTACAGACCATGATTCTATTCTGTCACTGCCAGTCTACAGATCATGACTCTATTCTGTCACTTCCAGTCTACAGACCATGACTCTATACTGTCACTTCCAGTCTACAGACCACGACTCTATTCTGTCACTGCCAGTCTACAGACCGTGACTCTATTCTGTCACTTCCAGTCTACAGACCACGACTCTATTCTGTCACTTCCAATCTCCAGACCATGATTCTATTCTGTCACTGCCAGTCTACAGACCATGACTCTATTCTGTCACTTCCAGTCTACAGACCATGACTCTATTCTGTCACTGCCAGTCTACAGACCACGATTCTATTCTGACACTTCAGAAACATACAAATATGGGAACAATAAACATCAAGTTGTATTGACTCGACATACAAACATATTGTGAAAAAGAGTTTATTGGTTTTAAAGTACACTTATCAATGAAGCGATAGTAGAAGATGTATAATAATTCGAAAAAATGAATTAACAAACAATCTAAGAGTTCAACAAATAGATTATTTTTGTTTGCTTATATATTAATTCGGGCGCATTAATTTAAAAGTGGAAACATGTCAAACCTACTATTTTAACCCAAAGGTGTCCTCCATATCTATATTTGTTTTATGAATGCTTTAACTTTATCTTTTTGAATCAATAAATGTATATTTGTGGCCCTTGCATCGATTTATTCAAAACACTAAATTTTTCTAACATTTCCATTAAATAGGTAAGTTTAATAATAAAATTATAATCACTAAACATTTTAATATCCTCATTATGATTTTCTTGCAGAAAAATTGCAATTTCTTCTTTGAGTTCAAATACCCTCTGAATCACTTTTTAAGACTCATTCAAATACTCTCTGAATCACTTTTTAAGACTCATTCAAATACCCTCTGAATCACTTTTTAAGACTCATTCAAATACCCTCTGAACCACTTTTTAAGACTTATTCAAATACCCTCTGAATCACTTTTTAAGACTCATTCAAATACCCTCTGAATCACTTTTGTACGAGATAGCCAGCACACTTCACAATAGTACAAAAGTGAGGTGTCACCAGCTTCCATATCTTCACACAGCTTTGCAAATTAACTTACTTTTACTAGACTGTTTTTTTCTGTAGTTTACAACTTTCGTTACTTTTGTAAAAACGTAGTTAAGTTCCTAACATATTTTGTGTTTGTCTGTATATCGTGCAATTCAAACTACGCTATGTTTTCGTTTATCGTTTAGTAGAAAAACTAAAATCTGGTACAGGTGGAAATTATTGTTTTAATCATTACGAGTGTTAATTAATGTTATCATTGGTGAGGGGGAAATAAGCCATTGTGATCGACCATTAAATACATTAAAACATGTTTTTGCATTTTTTTTTTTTGGGTCCTTCGACCCCCCCCCCCTCCTAAACCCTCCCTCCCCCTAAAAATGTAAGCTTATAAAAAAAAAGAAAACAAATGGAATGGGAAAATTCCTTGTACCAAATACATCATGAATCCCCCCACACAGGCCCGTAGCCAGGTCAAAGTAATCAGGGGGGGGGGCACCAATACCCAGCAAGGGGGCAGTTTTTCTCATTTTAGTTACTTTTTCTTTATTTTTTCCTCTTTTTCTTTTTTAAGCGGGGGGGGGGCACTCCACACCTAGCGGGGGGGCACGCCCCCCCAGTGCCCCTCCTTGGCTACGGGGCTACCCACACACCCACCCACACACCATATATAACATTATGACCAGGGTGCTACTCACAAAGGGGGTGCCAAATGGTATATTTTACATATAAAATTATATGGTTTTCGTATGGGGGGGGGGAGATAAAAAGGTATTGTGCCCCGGGCGCGTGTTAAGCTCGCTTCGCCACTGCACCAGCCTCCCTTAAAACACACATACACACACACAGACATAAAAACAAACACATACACGCACACCAACACAACGCTCAACGAGGAAAAAATAAGGTGGAAATATGACAGGCAGAATGATTACTTAAACGCTATTCCATGTTAAGCATCCAGTCCAATATTTTATGTTATCAATGTGTCTGTCAAGGATAAATTTACAAAGCGCTGAATAATTAATTTAGAGGAGACGGGTTGAATGAAAATGAAGAGATTTGAAATTTTTTTCAAATTCCAGATCACGATAACCTTGCAGCAACATTCTAAATGAAAAAAAATTACCTGAAGAATTTAAAAATGTGAATTATGTCAATCAATCAGAAATGTGGGTTATATCAATCAGAAATGTTAATTATGTCAACCAAAAAGCGATGTGAATTATATCAATCAATCAGAAATGTGGGTTATATCAATCAGAAATGTGAATTATGTCAATCAAACAGAACTTTGAATTATGTTAATCAATCAGAAATGTGGGTTATATCAATCAGAAATGTGAATTATGTCAATCAAACAGAACTTTGAATTATGTTAATCAAACAGAAATGTGAGTTATATCAAACAGAAATGTGAATTATGTATATCAATCAGAAATGTGAATTATGTATATCAATCAGAAATGTGAATTGTGTATATCTAATAGCAATGTGAATTATGTATATCAAACAGAAATGTGAATTATGTATATCAATGAGAAATGTGAATTATGTCAAACAAACAGAACTGTGAAGTATGTCAATCAAACAGAACAATACTTTCATCATTTCAATGATTTTCTTTTTTTTTTTGTATCTAGTCAGTGATAAAATTTTAATTAGGTTGAAAAAGTTGACATAAATTATATCCATTTACCCGAATATATAAGAAAAAAAAACTGACTGGTGTCTGTGAAGTTGTAAGGAGATTTATTTAAAGCAAGAGTACAGCAGGATCTCAAAGTGTGGCTCGCGGGCTGATTGGAAGTGGGCGGTTATAATTTGTAATAACTTCATATTGCGTTTAATTTGATTTCAGTTTTCTTTTTCTTCTTCTACCATTTTCTGTCTTAACATGTGTTTCACGAACAACGAACAGATCTCTTAATGGGTTGGGAGTCACACAAGTTTGTAAACCACTGCAGCTGATTTAGAAATCGAACACTTCGTCAATTATAGCCAACACAGATTAGATCGATACGAAATAATATGATTTAAAAAAAAAAAAGTTATTCTTAGTCAATTCAACTTGTCCTAGAGATACATCTAATCAACTACACATATATTTTTGGGACGGATGGCCGAGTGGTGTACATAGTCGACCTGAGAGTCATGAGTTCGATCCTCAGTGAAAACCTTGGAATTTTTCCAGGTGAAATTTGGTGCAAAGTCGTCCCACAAGTCCACCCAGCATTAAATGTGTATTAAATGACTTTAAGTTGGGGAAGTAAAGGCGGCTGGGCGTTGTGCTAACCACACAATCCCTTCATATGCCGAGGTTATAGAAACAGGTGAATTCTACACTTCATCTGCCCCGATGGCCCATTAGGGCTAAGGGAACTTTTTTATAGCAGTTTAGGCAATTGTGGTATGTAGACTGACAGGAAATTTTCCATGTAAAGTAGATTAGGCCAATGTGAAGTATATATTCATTATTCACACAAAAGATGATGGCTTTCTTTGTTATTTTTTACACATTAATCGGTAATATTATTGATAACTATTGGATTTATTTGTTATTAAATAAATGCGAGAATTTTTTTTACTGTTATAAGCTGGTAGTCCTTAAATATGCGCTTACTACAACAAACTGCGATTCAAGAATGTTGAATTTTTGTTTAACCGGTGTGCGGTTGTGTGTGTGCGTGCATGCGTGCGTGCGAACGTGTGCGTAACATCGGAATGGACACAAGTTGTCACTTAGCAAAGTTCATAGTTCACGCACAACACACAGGTATTTTCAGCCCTACAACCCCTACAACCAGCCATCTTTTTCTCATTTTTGCCGACTTCAGCTTATTGCTGTGTATCGGTTCCAGACTCGACACCAACCAGTCAATTTTCTCAACTCAGAATATTTTTTCTTAGACGTAGTTAGAGCATAAAATAAAAATCAGACTATGACCTTTCAAAATACGTTTGCCTATACTTGAACTAATGTCCTTTGGTTACCACTCCACCGGTAATGTCCAGTGAATTAGAAACAGTAAATTAGGCGCAGTAAAAGTAAGACAGTCACAGTAAAAGTAAGATTCAACGAGAGCTTGATTCAGTGAGAGCCGGATTCAGCGAGAGCCGGATCCAGCGAGAGCCGGATTCAGCAAGAGCCGGATCCAGCGAGAGCCGGATTCAGTGAGAGCCGGATCCAGCGAGAGCCGGATCCAGCGAGAGCCGATACAGCGAGAGTCGGATCCAGCAAGAGCCGGATTCAGCGAGAGCCGGATCCAGCGAGAGCCGGATTCAGTGAGAGCCGGATCCAGCAAGAGCCGATTCAGCGAGAGCCGGATCCAGCGAGAGCCGGATTCAGCGAGAGCCGGATCCAGCGAGAGCCGGATTCAGCGAGAGCCGGATCCAGCGAGAGCCGGATTCAGTGAGAGCCGGATCCAGCAAGAGCCGGATTCAGCGAGAGCCGGATCCAGCAAGAGCCGGATTCAGCGAGAGCCGGATTCAGTAAAGACAATCCCCATCTCAAAAAAAAAAAAACGTTCATGATGCTACTAAAGTAAAATAATTTGTTCCGTGGGAGGGACACACTGCGCATTTAATGACAAGCACTCGGGATGTCATGCTAAATGTCATGTTGTCCGGACTAGACTGTAAAAAATGACACCATCAGGGTGGGAGTGGCCCTTCAGCGGGGAGGAGTGGCTAATCTAAAACGTCATACTTATTGAGAGGGAAAGGGGGCATATGATAATTAGGAGGTTATTTTTGAACCTGTTAATAGTATGAATTACGGCTAAAGGGGGGAGGGGGGCTGTTTATGACGTTGAGACCCGCTTATTGATAGATGGCTGTATTGTTTAGTGCGCTGTTTGTGCAAATCTAGTGCAATGTTTGCTTGTCCACGAGTGCAAGTTCAAATCAATGATTCCTTGTAGACTATTGTAGAGCATTCCAAGCTTAGTTTTGCTAACTGTGTATTTAGCAGTGCTAATATGTCCAGTTATCCAGGTGATGTGAGCAATACTATTTCATGTCCCTAGTATACTGCGGGGGTTAGAGAGCCACTGTTGTGCAGGTTTAATTTATGTATTTGTTCCCCCCCCCCGCCCACACACACTCAAAAAGTGTTATTTTTTTTTCGTACGATGTGTTCACTAAGTCACTTCTGACTTTGACCTGCCAAACTTGGCCAATGTAGACAGATTGCGAACTTTGCGGTACCAGAGGAGTGTGTGTTTGAGTGAGTGTGTGTGTGATAGAGAGAGTGAGTGTTTGTGTGAGTGAGTGTGTGTGTGTGAGTGAGTGAGTGTGTATGTTTGATTGAGTGTGTACTTGAGTGAGTATGTGTGTGTGTGTGAGTATGTGTGCGTGTCAGTATGTGTGTGTTTGAGTGAGTTTGTGTGTGTGTGTGTGTGTGTGTGTGTGAGTGAGTCTGTTTATGTGTGTATCTGTATATATTCTGTTTATTTATTGCCATTGACGCTGTCTGTGCACCATCCACTGCCGACGTCTCACCTGGTGAGTGGCTCTTAATGCCACACAGTTGGCATGAATGTGGCGAAGATTAGTGGCTTTTGTGGGTCAGGGGGTGTGGGGGGGCTGTCTTCATTTTCCACCGGCACATTTTATTTTTTTATATCCCTGCGCCGTTCAACACCCCCCCTCGCCCCTCCCTCACCACCCACCCCTGTTAGTTTTACAGGTGTTTATGATCCCACACTAAACGAGGTCAAATTGTCCAGACAGCAGTATGGGATCAGGTAAAGGTCAAACAGTAAGCGGTATTGGTGGTTGGCAGGGTGGGGGAGGGGGGATAATACTCAGTTGAATCGGAGGGGGGGGGGGGAGGGAGGAGGCCGTTTCTCTCAGTAGCGTCTGACGTCCCTGTAAGGATGAGATGGAATCTCTTTGATTCTATAAACCACTAATGGGACGGTTTTTATGGCTGCCCTTCTTTCATCCCCACCATAGCCGATGGCCATGGAGGCACCACGGGAGATAAAGCGGGGACCCGAACCAAGTATCTTCAGATCGGCAGTCGAGCGCTTTACCGCACTCCAATCCGTCCCCATTTCTCTCATAAGTAGAGCATTCCAAAAAAAATAAGTGCACACAAATAACTCCTTACCCCCTCATCCCCTTCCACTACCCCCCACCCCTTGTCTCGTCTCCTACGTTGCACAATTGACCGCCATTTTTTTTGCTCTTGCGTGCAGAGGGCTCTCAAATGATCATTGCCTGTAAATTCAAGATGAAAATGCCAGATCTATTTTGTGCTGAATATCTTGTGTCTGGTGACAGATTAGTGTAGTTAGTTATTATTAGAAAAAGAATCCGAGAGAGCGGTGTCAAGTAGATAGCAGACGACAACGCAAGTTAAGCAGACGATAATTTTTTTTTTTCGTAGAGACCATTCCAAGAATATTTTCCTATTATGAAACAACTATTTGAATAGCCTGCTGATGCTGGCTGCTACCTACGAATGGTAGCATTACTAAATAAGGGTTATAACCGTGTTCAACTATGACGACCTTCTAATAAATAGGCTATTTCCCTTGTATCAATCCTGCGAGGGAGGCACACGCACAGGTTAGAGTTCAGCACATAAAAATGAGTATATGTTTTAGGGAATATAGTTAAGTAGTGCCCCATAACCGGTGTGCCGACACAAAAACAGAAAAAAATAGATCATAAGTGTCCGCGTAGATATATTTTATGATTAATTCATAAATTGTTCAAAGTGATGAAATCAAAGATGGCGTATTTAAATGTTAGGTAACCATTGGGATGAAAGATTTCTCAAAGTACGTTAGGTTACATTGAACCCATTATACAGTCTGCGAATGAATTTATAGATACGTACATAGTTACAGAAGCGTGGGATGGGTTGTGCGCTTGTGCAGCCGCACAATGCGCCTAGCCTGAGGGGGCCGTCGAAGCAGAAATCTGGAAACTGCCAAGTAAGACTATTTAATGAGGCTCGTAGTACACTCTCCGTCACTCGCTGACATCATTAACGTCCATATGTTATTGGTGTTATTTCAAATAAAATTCCATTCATCGTCTTATGGTCCAAAGTTTGTCTTGTAGCTAACCTTTTGGGCCTTTTCTAACTTTGTGAAAAATTCAAAGTTGACACAAGTGTAGATTCTTCAAAACACAATTTTAATCATTTCTATTCCACGAATTAACATTTTGCAGAATTTTGAAGAAATAAATTGACTTGAGATTATCGGATACGAAAAAAACGTTGCATAGCAGCACCAGAACATACATGTAAGCCTACGTAATAGTCTAGCATAGCAGCACCAGAAAATACATGTTCGTAATAGTGAACTTTTTTTTAGTCTTAAAGAGATTAGCCGAAATCAGGCGGAAGTGTGCAATAATAGCAAGTTTAAATTATTTCACAACTAAGAAGTATACAATTTTAAAACATTGAAAAACAACTTCAAACTATGATATACACAAACGAGATTTCCATATTTAGTACAGGAAAATCTTTCATATACACAAACGAGATTTCCATATTTAGTACAGGAAAATCTTTCATATACACAAACGAGATTTCCATATTTAGTACAGGAAAATCTTTCATATACACAAACGAGATTTCCATATTTAGTACAGGAAAATCTTTCATATACACAAACGAGATTTCCATATTTAGTACAGGGAAATCTTTCATATACACAAATGAGATTTCCATATTTAGTACAGGGAAATCTTTCATATACCAAAACGAGATTTTCATATTTAGTACAGGGGAATCTTTCAGTCCGAACTAATCAAATGGCTGTTGTTTTTAATGTTGATTGAAAGTGTTGGGAAGACCACACCCGTCACACGGCAAGTTATTCTAAGTACTAAATGTGTGTATACAGAGGCGGTAAGTACTAAATGTGTGTATACAGAGGCGGTAAGTACTAAATGTGTGTATACAGAGGCGGCCCTGTGGGGCCTAGAACCAATCATTTTCATGTCAGATGCGTGGGCCAAAAACAGACTTTTAGTTTTACTACTGTTAGGTACAAAAACTAAATATCTTCGGCGCAGGACTTGGGCGGTCTCCCAAGTTGCCCCCCCCCCACCCCTAACGCCACTACTGCCTACTCCCTGATGTATATTTCAAGAACACCCTACATGTGTGTGATGAATGTACTAAGTTGCTTGTATGTTTAAAAAAAAAAATAATAAAACAAAGTCAAACAAACGACATAACCCCCCTGGTGTAGTTAAAACAATTGTATCAACGAACACTGGACACAACAAATTATTGATAACTGCAAGAACTATTGACCTCAACCTTGACCTCTGAGTGACGAGTCTCTTCTTCGGTGAGCTCTTTAGCTACTGGCGTCACATTCACTAAGGTGGGTGGACCACTTTTATATAGTCTGTGAAGAATCTTCAGGAAAATCAAACATGCTTCCTACTCAATTCCAGCGATTTACTTTGTACAAAGGAAAGTTCATGCGTCTTAAGTTATTGTTATTAATATGTGTTCAATAACTATGCACCGAAATAAGAAAATTAATGAACTATTACCAAATAGTGTACGTGGTACAATAGTTTCCAACCATAACACTGTGATACAGTCACTTGTGAACATCCTGGAGCAGTGTTGACCTACATATCCACTCACATTCGCTGTCCATTTGTGGACATCCTGGAGCAGTGTTTGCCTACAGACACACTCAGAATAGCTGTCCCATTTGTGAACATCCTGGAGCGGTGTTGGCCTACATACTTTTAAGGTATGTGCTTACCAGTGTGTCTAAAAAAAGTGTTTAACAAGAGAAAGACCAAAAAAATCGATTTATCTTTATAGCTTTTAGCCCTTACATCTCTTTTGTGCCGATGATTTGAAAAATGTTCTATGACTGGATTAGACTTAGACTTTAGGGCAACGAAGCTCTACCGATTGATGGTTTTTGTTTGCTACTAAAACATCCAGTCAGTGTTTCTATAATATCTTCTGGAGTCGTACCGCAAGCCTCAACCTGGCGGTAAGTGGAGTATGAGTATGAAGGCTGAAAGAAAAAAAAATGTCTTAGTGGTGTGTCTGTGGGCGCCCGCAATGCTCAAATAGGATTGGGGGGGGGGGCGGGGTAATAAAATCTAAAAGTAATTGGAAAATTATTTTTGTACCTCATATTTATGTTTTATACTTTATTTTAAAGCTATGGACAAAGCTGTCTATTTCAGTTAATAATACATAGTATGATTGACTGCAGATATCAATGAGATGCATTACTAACACATAGTGAAGTGGGCGCAAGACTCCCATAAGTGAGTGACCTGTTACCATTTGCTAATGGGCTAATCTGGCACTTTAATTAGTCTTTAACTAGTTTGGTCTTGACAATAGGAAAGTACAATTTTATTTGACCTTGAAAAAAAATGACAATTAGTAGATAACAAAGTTGACCTCTGAGCCTCTTGATTGATACGCGCCATGTGTTTGGAACAGCATCTTGATGCACTGATTCTCAAAGTGTAATGGGTCGCCCAAAATTGGCAAACATGCTTTATCAAGAATTTATGTATATATATATATATATATATATATATATATATATATATATATAAATATATATATATATATAAATATATATATATATATATATATATATATATATAAAGCTCGAAACGAATTTAGATTGAGTCACTTTTAACTAGGTTCGTATTTAGTTCGGACATTTCATATTTTAGGCCCCTCTGTCCATATCAATTTTAGCGTCTGTTATAATCTGTACATCATTGCCCAGCTTGTCCATACTTTCCAATCATTGCCCAGCTTGTCCATACTTCAATAACTCAATTACCTTATGTGCCATTCATTGTATAATGGTCAGTGCAATAAATAATATATGAGCGCAATGTCATAAAGATTTAGTTATCCGTACTTGACATCCAGAAGATCTGGTAAACTTTAGTTATCCGTACTTGACATCCAGAAGATCTGGTAAACTTTAGTTATCCATACTTGACATCCTGAAGATCTGGTAAACTTTAGTTATCCATACTTGACATCCAGAAGATCTGGTAAACTTTAGTTATCCATACTTGACATCCAGAAGATCTGGTAAACTTTAGTTATCCGTAAGATTTTTTTTTTTTTTTGGAATTTGAGTAAAAAAAAATTCTTGGTTCTCGATTCCGGTAGTCAAAAGAAAAAAATTCTAATATTTATTATTTCCACATTTTGATTTTCATGAATCGATTTAATCAGTTGTTTGTGTGTTTGCTTGTTTGTTTGTTTGTTATTGTGTGTTCTAATTGGAGAGCACGTGGAGCATTATACTGAAATAGACGTAGCTAGGATCTGGGTTGTTACATTGATTACGAAATGAGATAGACAGTGTGTGTGATTAGAGTGGAAATGTAGCGGATCCAATGAGCGAATGAAATTTAACTATTTGAGAACCGCCTTCCTCGCTATTGATCCAACTGTGGGTGATAGACTTTATAGTGTCGCGGGCCTTACTGTGCACATGACTATGAAACAATGTGCACAACACTATGAAACAATGTGCACATGACTTGAAACAATGCGCACATGACTTTGAAACAATGCGCACATGACTTTGAAACAATGTGCACATGACTTTGAAACAATGTGCACATGACTTTGAAACGATGTGCACATGATTTTGAAACGATGTGCACATGACTTTGAAACAATGTGCACATGACTTGAAACAATGTGCACATGACGTGAAACAATGCGCACATGACTTGAAACAATGCGCACATGACTTGAAACAATGTGCACATGACTTGAAACGATGTGCACATGTCTTGAAACAATGTGCACATGACTTGAAACAATGTGCACATGACTTGAAACAATGTGCACTTGATCTGAAACAATGTGCACATGACGTGAAACAATGCGCACATGACTTGAAACAATGCGCACATGACTTGAAACAATGTGCACATGACTTGAAACGATGTGCACATGACTTTGAAACAATGTACACATGACTTGAAACAATTTACACATGACTTGAAACAATGTGCACATGACTATGAAACAATTTACACATGACTTGAAACAATGCACACATGACTTGAAACAATTTACTTATGGTGGATAAAGAGTCTCCAAACGCTGAAAGACATTGAAGAAGAAAGTAATCGATGCGCGATTGGCTAATTGGATATAAATAGCTCTCGACTATCAATTTGGTGAGATTATATATTTATTGTAGACTTGCGAAAGATTTTTTTGACGTAGGCAGAATCTTGAAGATCGAAAAAGATCGGCTTTTGTCTACAAAGGGTGCATCGAAGGGTGGGTTTGGGGGGATGTCAGAAAAAGAAATATATTTTATAGTGCATGATCAACAATTGAAAAACAATGAATAGTTTTTAAATTTGTAGCTGACTTGTAGATGAGAATGATCATAAAAGCTTTCGGAGCTGTAAGTTTCTCTCTCCCTGGCCCCGTAGCATGAAAATTCTACAGCAGGGGCCAGGCATTCTACAGCAGGGGCCAGGCATTCTACAGCAGGGGCCAGGCATTCTACAGCAGGGGCCAGGCATTCTACAGCAGGGGCCAGGCATTCTACAGCAGGGGCCAGGCATTCTACAGCAGGGGCCAGGGATTTCTTTTTTTTTTTTTTTTGCACCTTTGGAAATGGTGACCCTGTATACAGAGGCCCAAATACACATATAAGACAATTAAACTCACGCTTGTTATCTCCCTTTCATACACGTATATACATACTTAAAAAAATACATACACTTTGCGTATCTACACGCATTAAGTTCACTTTACTGACACCGTGCACGTCTGTATAGTTCAGGGCTGGGCAAACTTTTTTGAACTTCGGCTGGTTTCTTAAATTTGAATAAAGCCCCCCCCTCGCTTAGCCCCCCCCCCTCCTTGAGAAGATAGACGGAATATTTATATGAAATATAGATAGATAGATAGATAGATAGATAGATAGATAGATAGATAGATAGATAGATAGATAGATAGATAGATAGATAGATAGATAGATAGATAGATAGATAGATAGATAGATAGATAGATAGATAGATAGATAGATAGATAGATAGATAGATAGATAGATAGATAAAATGTAAACGTCATTAATATGAACGAACTGGGAGCTTTAGATATCGGGATAAATCAATCACCCTGACAGGTCGTACATTCTCCAATGTCTGATGTAGATACTCATACATCATTTAAATTTCAATTCACTTTTACTTCAAAATGTCATTTTAATCTTCTTTCTTTGTTTTGTTTATTTCGTTGTTTGGTTTATTTGAAATTTTCCCTCCGATTAAACTCAAAAAAAAAAAATTAAAAAATCATGAATCAGGTCCACGAATGTAAATCATTGTCTATGCGGCTGTAAATCATTGTCTATGCGGTTGTAAATCATTGCCTGTACGATTGTAAATCATTGTCTGTGCGATTGTAAATCATTGTCTATGCGATTGTAAATCATTGTCTATGCGACTGACAATCATTGTCTGTACGATTGTAAATCATTGTCTGTACGATTGTAAATCATTGTCTGTACGATTGTAAATCATTGTCTATGCGATTGTAAATCATTGTCTGTACGATTGTAAATCATTGTCTATGCGACTGAAAATCATTGTCTGTACGATTGTAAATCATTGTCTGTACGATTGTAAATCATTGTCTTTACGATTGTAGATCATTGTCTATGCGACTGTAAATCATTGTCTATGCGACTGTAAATCATTGTCTGTGCGACTGTAAATCATTGTCTATGCGACTGTAAATCATTGTCTATGCGATTGTAAATCATTGTCTATCCGACTGTAAATCATTGTCTATGCACTTCAACTCAGACTTTGAGACAACAATAATCACGGCTGTATATCGGCAACATGTCAAACGTACTTGCGTAAACCCGCGCAAAAAAACGTGGTAGACCAGTGGTTTCGAACTTTTTGCGATTAGAGAACCAATAAGAAACCGAATCATTTTTTTTTCTTTTGCGATCGAACTGTTAAATGAAAAAATAAAAGTGGATAAAGGAAAAATACATATATAATTGATTTTATAATTTTTATATAAGTAATTTGTGACATTTCAGCGATTCACTTCAAATGAGCTCGCAGACAATATTTTGAGATCCACCGATGAAGATCCATCAAGATAGTTCACAGTGTATCAATGTATAGACTTTTTTTAAAAAATGTTATCTTAATTTTAAAAAAATGAGTTTTTATTTTATTATTATTATTATTATTAACTAGCTGTACCCTGCAAAACCTTTGCATAGAGTTATATCCCCTTAGGCTTGATCGGTAGGCTATGTTTTTTTTTGGTTTCGGGCAGATCCGATTTTTTTCATGGTTGTATTTTAAACTTAGGCCAGGAGTTGAATAAATATTACACTACGTACCTAGAATTAATGTCTTACAAGCGTTTTGTGAAATTATTTGGTAATAACTAGTTAGTTAACATAACGAGGATTAATGACACCCTGTTTTGAATACCTAAATTGTGTTTAAATGCATTAAATAAATTTGTAAAAAAGGTCCTCTATATTCTATATAAAATACTGTCAGCCATGACCTGAATTGTTTACAAAAAAGGCAGCTGCCAACTACAAGATTATTAAAAAATACTGAAAGATAAGACGTTACTTTCAAAAACACTGAAGCCCAGCACTTAAAAGACATTACCAAAATTATTTAAACCAAATTTATGTTAGGGGGATAGCTACTCTTGGGGCCCCTAAGGCCCTTTATCTCGTATAGCTACGTATAAGGTGTAGAATGGAGCCCTGAAAATGACATAACTATTACTATAGCTTATATAGTAAAAACCTTTGGCTTCTGTATATGTATTACACTGCCACATTAAAGCTTCTGCTGCGGGCAGAACGAATGGGCAACTATCATCTACATCTTGTCAGTATCAGGAGAATGGTGAATCTCTTCGCAGCATCTGGTCACAACAATTATGCCAAGTGTGCTCGTCTCTACCTGGAGATGATGATGGGCTTACCTAACTCACATCCAGATCTACACAAGTAGCTAATGTCAGGATCACATGTTGGACGGCGTAGTAGTAAACAGTGGGCCGGACTGTCAGTTGACCTTACCATAGAGCAGGCAATGATGCAGGCCATTAAAGGTAAGGGAGGAATAACTCATTGAAAAGGAGTGACTGAGAGTGTACGCACCACATGGACTTCCACAATTCATAGGACTGCAGCTGTAAGGACATATTTAGCGCAGTTTGCTGATATTGACTACTGCCATGATGCAGTTCAGCATCCGGAAGAGGGGTAGTCCAGGATCAATAGAGATAATGACGATCTCACAAAAGTTCTCGAATTCTTGAAGTCACATAATCAATTTGATACTTCTGACACAAGACTCCACAGCATATCATCAGGTATTGCAGCATCTGAATCTGATAATATAAACTGCGACAATGCTGAAGAAGTTGGCGCTGATATTGTTCAGAACATGAGCGGCAAGAACTTCAAGGATGTTGTCCTTAAAAGAAAATCTCAAATAAGAACATTAGCACAAGTAAACAATGCTTCATCAACTTCCAAGAAAGCTTTGACAGGTGTTGATCCCACAGTTCTATTTAATAGGCTTCTGGTCATAATGCAAAGATCACCTGATATGGAGAAATATTTCAGCTATGAGCTGTCAACACTTCCTACTTCTGTGTTCAAAGATAACTACATGCGGAAAGTTGATAAATCACAGCTCGGTAAAGAAATCTGCAAGGGTGTAGAACCATCATTGAAACCAAGCAGTTCGATTTATGTTGTAGGCGGCGGTTACTTACTCCGTGCTGTTCAGTGGCTGGAAGGTGGAACATATCTTGATGTTGTTAAGCAATACTGAATCCCACAGAATGGGGATGGAAGCTTCATGAGGAAAAGTACATCCCTATTGCCACTGACTTAGATGTGGCTCCACCAGATGTTCTGAAGGTGGTTTGTTGCAAATGTACTTCCGGATCCAGGAAACAGTGTGGGACACGTTTGTGTCGCTGCTTTGAGTATGGTTTGTCATGCATAACAGCCTGCAAATATTGTAATGGAGAGTCATGTTTGAATGCCAAGGAGCTGGTCAATGTTGAGGAAATGATTGACGATGAAGAGTTACATGATAATGACATGCTGGATATAAAAGATGAAGAAATAATTGAAGATGAATGCTTGGAATTCTTCATACCTTGGGCATTTGAAGAAAAGGTGTACACCAGCATGTGAACACTGTGATTATGGCACGGGTTGAAAGCACGTGCCAGTTTCACCAGCAGATTGATGCCTGCCCCACCCGGAGTCTGAAAGCCATACTACTCACATCAGTTCAGAGTGTTGTATTATTTATTTATTTTAATATATATGGTTTGTTTTATGTAGTAGTTTTCATATAATTAAACAGACATAAAATTGTATGTATTAATTTTATGCAGCTAATGCTTCGTCAATACGGTTAAAACGTAGGTCTACTAATGGAAGCAGGCAGTGGCGCAACCAGCAAAATATGCTGGGGGTGGGGGGGCTCACATATTGAAAAAAGACAGTTTGACAGTCTTATTTGTAACTTTATAACTTAAATTATGTATTGATGATTTGGCAAGGGGGGCGCCCCCCCTCTATTGATCCTGGACTACCCCTCTTCCGAATGCTGAACTGCATCATGAGAGTAGTCAATATCAGCAAACTGCGCTAAAGATGTCCTTACAGCTGCAGTCCTATGAATTGTGGAAGTCCATGTGGTGCGTACACTCTCAGTCACTCCTCTTCCATGAGTTATTCCTCCCTTACCTTTAATGGCCCGCATCATTGCCTGCTCTATGGTAAGGTCAACTGACAGTCCGGCCCACTGTTTACTACTACGCCGTCCAACATGTGATCCTGAGATGAGCTGCTTGTGTAGATCTGGATGTGAGTTAGGTAAGCCCATCATCATCTCCAGGTAGAGACGAGCACACTTGGCATAATTGCTGTGACCAGATGCTGCGAAGAGATTCACCATTCTCCTGATACTGACAAGATGTAGATGATAGTTGCCCATTCGTTCTGCCCGCAGCAGAAGCTTTAATGTGGCAGTGTAATACATATACAGAAGCCAAAGGTTTTTACTATATAAGCTATAGCTATAGTTATGGCATTTTCAGGGCCCAATTCTACACCTTAAACGTAGCTATACGAGATAAAGGGCCCTAGGGGCCCCAAGAGTAGCTATCCCCCTAACATAAATTTGGTTTAAATAATTTTGGTAATGTCTTTTAAGTGCTGGGCTTCAGTGTTTTTGAAGGTACCGTCTTATCTTTCAGTATTTTTTAATAATCTTGTAGTTGGCAGCTGCCTTTTTTGTAAACAATTCAGGTCATGGCTGACAGTATTTTATATAGAATATAGAGGACCTTTTTTACAAATTTATTTAATGCATTTAAACACTATTTAGGTATTCAAAACAAGGATGTCATTAATCCTCGTTATGTTAACTAACTAGTTATTACCAAATAATTTCACAAAACGCTTGTAAGATATTTATTCTGGGTAGGTTGCTAAAACTCCTGGCCTAACTGGAATACTGTTGTATTCATTCTTTACTTTCGATTTAACGCACACTGGAAATGAGTATTATTATATATGATACTCGAATGTGATTAATTTCTGTATCTGCCCAGATCTACGTTTGGATACAGCATTGAGTATTTAGTAGCAGACGTTATTATTAATAACAAACAGCCTGATCACTGCTGCGCGTGACAGACAGCCATGTTTGTTTTCAGCTTGGTGATGTATTGATATGTAACATGATACACGGGCAGGTGACGCACAGTGAGCGACATTCAACGACCGGTTACGGGCTCAGGTTTATGTCTAGACTGAGTCGGTGACGGCCATGTTCTGTGCCAGATAGACGCGGTGATTGTTAACTGTTTCATGATCTGTATTAAGATCAACCGGTACAGTTGGGCTTTGCTGAGGTTGGGGGGGGGGGGCGTTATTGTAGTACACAAAACCCGTGCAGGATGTGGCTGAACACAATGAGCTGCAGGATGTGGCTGAACACAATGAGCTGCTGAGGTTAACATGGACGTGACATAATGGAATTAGAACAAAACAAAATGCAAATTGTCTGTGATATTTTTGTATTCGACAGCTTTTAGACCATTTGTGCTATTTTTTTGATTGCCTGTACTATTTTAGACTATGTGTACTATTTTAGACTATATGTGCTGTTTTTAAGACTATCTGTGCTGTTTTTAGACTATCTTTGCTGTTTTTAGATTATCTGTGCTGTTTTTAAACCATATGTACTATTTAGGACTATATATATGTATATTATTTTAGACTAACTTTACTTTTTGAGATTATCTTTACTTCTATTAGACTATATGTACACCTGTAGATTATCTCTATTTATACTAATATCCACACAAGAAAAGAAAAAAAAAGGCTATCTATTTCCTCCAAGGGACTCAATCGGACACATGAATATCATATTGTAGAACACAGTTACTGCCCCACTGTTGACTCACTTCATCTCATTAAGAAAGCGTACTGTTATTTCAACTGATAAATGTTATTAATACTTAGTGTAGTAAAATATGTGTGTGCATTGTAAACACTTCTTAAAGTTGCCTATAATTTGAAATTAATTTTCTTTTCCAATGGAGGAAAAAAAAACTTGGGATAAAAAAAAAAGAAAACATTTCTTGGCTGACAAACGTCTGAAGAAAATCTGTCTGTGTCTGAGTCTGTGTCTGTTTCTGTGTCTGTGTCTGTGTCCTTGCTTCAAACTTCTATTTTCTTTTTTGTATTCACGTGCGAATGTATATCACGAAATGAATTCGCGAGTGCAACAGGTCACGGCACTCACCTATGAAAGTTCGATAAGAAATAAGTTGTTTCCTTGATGTACTCTCCTTAACTGTGGAAGAATATGCCATTGGGTATTAAATTAAAAGAAGTGTCGCAGTCTCTCGTGGACATCAAAGGGACAATGCGCCATCATCACGGACAGACATGGCTAATGTGTTCCATCTCTATGCAGTCTATGACGTCATTTATATTTCCTGAACGACTTCCATTGACATTTGGGGTGAGGAGGTGGGTGTATGGGGGGGGGGGAGGGGAGTGTCCCGAAGGGAAATTGAGAATCGAAGTTTTCCGAAATCGATGAACGCCTCGGGGAAAAAAAATGATTTGTGACTTCGCCATTCCCTGTCCTTCACCCACACACGCATGCGCCACACCACTCCCACTTCCATGAATTGATCGGAGAATTCGGAAATGACGTAATCCCCTTAGGTTTCTTCCCCTCCCCCCCCTCCACTAGCCCCGGTGTTATCTCGTCTAAGACAGATCGTCTTCAATAACAACGCTGGCCTGGTCTAGTCTGGCAATAACACCGTCATTTTTCTCCTAGGAATTTTCATCTCTGTCTCTCTCTTTCTCTCTGTCTCTCTCTCTCTCTCTCTCTCTCTCTCTCTCTCTCTCTTTCTCTCTCTCTCTGTCTTTTTCTAGATGTCATTAATTTTTATATAGAGCTGTTTTTTGGGGAATCTTCAACGTATGAATGAAATATAATAAAAATGAAGTCACTAAAAGTTTGCACATGATAACAAAAAAATCCTGATATATACAAGTGAAACCATCGATGTATCCATATTCATTGCCCCAGCGTAGAAATCCAAATCGTTGAAACCAAAAAAAAAGAAAAACACGAAACTGGGCGTGGTAATTAACTTTGATCAAGTTATTGCACGTTGCTAATTATATTTCTTACAAACTGTCAGGATTTAGATATTTTAGCTTTTGAATCTCAACGAGCATTCATTTTGATGAATTATTTATTTTGCCAAATGATTGGGAGTGCGAGCGCATGCTCGCGGAACTAAAAAGAAACAATTGCCGTGAACAAGAGCATAGTTCTAGGCACCGTATTCATTAGATGACTATTTATATCAGTAAAACAGTATCTATTTATAGCCTGTATAAATCAATAACAGTTGTTGTTTTTTTTATTAAAATAGTCTATTTTGTTTTAAAATGTATTCAATAATGCAAATATTTAATAAACAAAAAACTGCAACAGATATTAAAATGAGTCTAAAATTTACGAAATTAGAATTTTAATCAAATGAAAATTCTTCAGACTTAATATTTCAGACACTGTTAGTATAATACATGCTTAAAAAGACGTATCACATTCAGCAATAAAATTATGCCTAATAAATTTGTAGTTAAACTTTGCGGTTACCATTAGATTAGCTCAGTTTTCCACAAAGTAAGAGGAAGTAAACTATGTAAGAAGTATTTAAGACAAGGGAGATTATTCCACTTGAGATCAAACCTTTGCGAACACTGTCTGTGTATTTACTAGTAAATAAACATAACATTAGCATGCAAGTAATTTTAATGTATTAGAGTTGTGATTCTCAAGCTGATTGGATAAGCCAGCTACTAAGAAACCTGAATGGTCTTAGCGACCCACATGTACAGAGAGAAAATCTTTAATGAACTCTTTTTATTTATTCCTGTTAAATAAATTTTCTTGTATCTCAGTTTGCAAGGAAAAGTATCTCTCTGTACGCATTTACAGACGTATACCTCTCTTAACACACCTTAATGCATATACCTCTCTGTACACACACTTCAACACATACACCTCTGTGTACACACACACACATATACCTCTCTGTACACACTTACACACATACATATAAGTCTGTCTTTCTATCAATATACAATATACCCCAAATATCATTCACTATGTAGACTATATAGACAGACTAATACAGATGGATGCATATTAGATAGATAGATAGATAGATAGATAGATAGATAGATAGATAGATAGATAGATAGATAGATAGATAGATAGATAGATAGATAGATAGATAGATAGATAGATAGATAGATAGATAGATAGATAGATAGATAGACGGACAGACAGATAATCACCCAAAAATAATTCGTGATGCCGTGTGTCCCAGTTGCACGACTTCTCACCACACCACATACCAGTGTCTGGTTCTCCCCCACAAACTCTGGAACCATTGTCCACATCACGCTTGTAATAGCTGTGTACACAAACCGACGTTTAAGTTGGTGGAGCCAGTAAAAAAAAAAGATCGTTGGCGCCACCCAAACAAAGTGTCAAGGGGGGCCACAGTACGTGACTTGAGCGCCTGGTGTGTTGGATGATTGACATTTATCGGGCATCGACTCTCCGAGAGATATAAAGAAAATTGGCATAGTGGAATAAATCACGTGGCAACAAGAGTTTGATGAGGATAAATCTTTGAGTTAGCTGTCGACCTCCCCCCCCTGTCCTCCAGTATGACACGTGAGTGACGCAGGACGTAGAGTCTTATTGCGTCATAAGTCATAACTGGGTGTATCCACATCATAAATGGCTGCATCCACGTCATAACATGGTGTACCCACGTCACAACAGGGTGTACGCACGTCACAACAGGGTGTACCCAAGCAATAGCTCAAACAGATGCTCAAATCTGTTTATCACATGGTAATGAAAAAAATTCTAAAAACAAATAGTCACAACATAGTCAATGGAGCTAGTATTAGATTACTTTTTTTAAATTGTCAAATATGGCTGAGTGTTTGTTTTCTGATACCCATAATTACATCCATGTGTCCATACTTTTGTCCATGCGTCCATACTTAAGGTGGTCCATGGGGCATTTAAGGTTTCTGCTAGTTGTTTTTTCTATCTTTTTTTATTTTTTAAGCTACACTAGCCATTTTTGGCACATGCATGCAACATACCAATTAATGAACAAAGAAATAAAAAAAAATATTAAAAAATGTATTTAAAAATGTATTTTGTGACTTTTTTGGGTAAAAAAAGTGTAATTTTAAGACATATTTTCAAAAATTTTCAAAGAACCAATTTTTAAAAATCTATTGTACTTATCGTAAAAAAACTTTGCACAAATGTTAATGAGTGTGTTTCAAACTAACGTCCAATTTTTTTTTTTTTGGAAATATTAAATAGAATTTTTTTATAATTTTTTTTCTTACCTACCCCCCGAAAAATTAACTTTTTTGCGAAAAAGTTGCATTTTTATTTTTATTTCTTTATTGCTAATTTGATCATTGAAATAACTTTTTATTACTTATGAAAATGGCGACTAGTGAAACCTCGGTCGAAAATAATGATATGATTCTGGATGCACTGAAATGATTTGTTTTTAGTAAAACCGACAATGCGTATATTTTTCAAGCTCCTGACTATGGGGGTGAACGTGGCAAAATTTGCATAACTTTTCATCAGCGGCATGTTTGCGTGGCGCAATTACAAAAATTTTTGTTTCGTGTAATACTATCTTAATAGGGAGCCGGAGCCGTGCCGGAGCCGTCAAATTTGTGGGAGCCGGAGCCGGAAATAATTTGGCGGCTCCGCAAGCCTGATACTGACTGGTAGGTAATACTGACTGATATGCTAGTAGGTAATGTTGGGGGGGGGGACACTCGTAACATTGCCATCGCAAGGAAGGTGTGTTGCGACACGGACATATGTCAAGAGACCCTACCATTGCAAGGAAGGTGTCTTACAACACGGACATATGTCAAGAGACCCTACCATCGCAAGGAAGGTGTGTTGCAACACGGACATATGTCAAGAGACCCTACCATCGCAAGGAAGGTGTGTTACAACACGGACATATGTCAGGAGACCCTGCCATCTCAAGGAAGTTGTGTTGCAACACGGACATATGTCAGGAGACCCTACCATCGCAAGGAAGGTGTGTTGCAACACGGACATATGTCAGGAGACCCTACCATCGCAAGGAAGGTGTGTTGCAACACGTATATATGTCAGGAGACCCTGCCATCGCAAGGAAGGTGTGTTGCAACACGGACATATGTCAGGAGACCCTACCATCGCAAGGAAGGTGTGTTACAACACGGACATATGTCAGGAGACCCTACCATCGCAAGGAAGGTGTGTTGCAACACGGACATATGTCAGGAGACCCTACCATCGCAAGGAAGGTGTGTTGCAACACGGACATATGTCAGGAGACCCTACCATCGCAAGGAAGGTGTGTTGCAACATGGACATATGTCAGGAGACCCTACCATCGCAAAGAAGGTGTGTTGCAACACGGACATATGTCAGGAGACCCTACCATCGCAAGGAAGGTGTGTTGCAACACGGACATATGTCAGGAGACCCTACCATAAAAGTGTTTCTTGGATACAGTAATCTGCATCAGTGGTCCCCAACTTTTTTTTTCTCGCTACTGGTCCGCGGCCCGGGGGTTGGGGACCACTGATCTACATCGATATGTAATAAATCGGGGGGGGGGCGTGGCGTACCCAGGGAGGGCGGTGGGTGCGGTCCGCACCGGGCGGCACTTTTTATTACTTTTTAGGGGGGGGGGCGGTAAAAATGTATAGGTTAAATTGAAATACCTAAATGAGAGGGCGGCAAAATCGTCTTCCGCCCTGGGTGGCCGATACCCACGCTACGCCGCTGGGGGGGGGGGGGGTGTTGAGAGACATCGTAGTTAATGGAGACCACCAGCGGCCCAAGATGTGTTGGTGTCAACCATCCTTATTTGTGCTTGACAATTTAATTGTATCTGTTTTAAGGTTACTAACTTACTGTCTTATCTAAATTAAACTTTACCCTCTTGTTAATCTAATTATCCAGTCCACATAAAGAAGAAATACATTACGGAATTTCCCCAATGTAAAACACACCCCCACCAACGAATTTGAAGCACCGTGATTTCGAAACTCAAAGATTCTGAATATTTTTTTTTTGTTCACTGACATGAATCTATTTGCTTGTCCATGAAGCAAGCACCCAGTGCTTTTAAAACCCAACATTCTAAATTTAAATAGTGCGTCTTAAACACGATGTAAATCATACTGGCTGGGTTTCATTGTTTGTTAGTTAGTTGGTTGGTTCATTGTGTTGGAACTATTAAACGGTTGTTGTTTAAAAGGCTCTGGGCGTCAAACCGGCTTACGTTGAGCGTTACTGACGTATTCATGTCATGTGACATGTCATAGCTGACATCTGGAACTGCGTCAGGAATCAGATCTTGTCATTTCAGTGCCAAGGTAAAGGCTCGTTGATTACAAAGACAGTCACGTGGTATAGAGAGGTAGATGACCCTGTTTAAACACATAGTCGGTGGTAGATGTCAAACTAAATGTATAATAAGTCATTTTTCTTTATATGGCTGTAGCTGGTTTACGTAATATGTATAGTTAATTCTTTCTATGGCTGTAGTTGGTTTACGTTATTTGAATAGTTAATTCTTTCTATGGCTGTAGTTGGTTTACGTTATTTGTATAGTTAATTCTTTCTATGGCTGTAGCTGGTTTATGTTTGTATGGTTAATTCTTTCCACGGCTGTAGTTGTTTACGTTAAATGTATAGTTAATTATTTCTATGGCTGTAGCTGGTTTACTTACGTTAGATGTATAGTTAATTAATGAATAATGTTTTCTCTGGCTGCCAACACATTCTATTTCTGTTTGTTATATACAGTTGATCGACTTTATTCGCCTTACCAGCATTTTGACGACCATTTTTTTTTTAACTATGCATGCTAAGATCAACAGTATTACACCTTACAGTGCAGCGGTTCTGAAACTTTTTTGACACACGTGACACACTAAGAAAACTTGGTTTTTCGCGACCCACTGGAGACCGTTGGAGTGACTGACCTAATAGACGCATGAGGCGGATTCAAAAGAAAGCCGCACCATATATTTTTTTTTTGGGGGGGGGGGGGGGACAAAAAAGTGCAAAAAAAGGTGACTGCATGTGGCTAAGAAAGTGCATCCACCAGAACCACCACCTCCGCCTAGCAACGCCACTGCACCTATAAAGAATGTATATTTGTTAACATTTTTCGATTAAATAACTATATGTATTAAAATGTTTAGATTCAACTGGTTTAGTAGCTGGAGAACGAGAGCAGATAAAAAGTCTGGTTGTTGGGTGAGATCAACAGTACGATCGGCATGGCATAGGTCAGACGTTCGAATCCCGAGAGATGCCACATACTATTTCCCCCACACACCACCTGTCGCGCCAGGCGTCTACTAGTGGACACACAGTCTGTGACCCATCTCTCTCTCTCACACACACACACACACACACATATATATATATATATATATATATATATATATATATATACCATAGTTCAATAGATATATTGATCTAATAGATACATTAAATAGATAAGATAGATTCGATTGATAGATAAGATTTATAGATAGATTCAATTTAAAGATACATTAGATAGACAAGATATAAAGATAGATTAGATAGATAATATAGATACAATGTAGATTGATTTAATTTGAAGATAGATTAGATAGATATTATAGATACAAATTTAGATATATTCGATTTGAAGATACATTAGATAGATAAGCTCTGGTCGAATGTATATTAATTTTTCACATCTCACCTATTTCTTTTTTTTTTTTTAATTTTGAAAATTAAGAATGAAATTGCGTGTCAATTCGTTGAAGGGCAGTACAGCCAGACACATAGACAGTGAGTGAGTGAGAGAGAGAGTGAGTGAGTGAGAGAGAGAGAGAGAGAGAGAGAGAGAGAGAGAGAGAGAGAGAGAGACTTTGTCACATTGTATGTGAGGCTTTCACCACTGCTGGCTTGACTTGCTCCTGCCCAACAAAACCTCGCTGATTTCTCGTCATTTAGATCCTCGCGATTGTGTCTCCCTCCCCTTCCCTCCATCTCCCCCACCCCCAAACCCACTGTCTTATTTTATCTGTCATCGTTGTCATCATTTTCCCCTATATAGTCAAGTGAGATTTCTCTCCTCCCCTCCCCCCCTTCCCCTTTATAAGAAAGGGAAGTCATTCATCAACGACTTTGTTTCAGCCGGGATTATCTTTTCTTAGATTCCTTGACAACTGCAAGTCGATCGGTGAGTTTTTGCTAATGAATAGTGAATTGTATTGTTTGGGTTTTTTATTATTATTATTATATTTTTCTTGTATAGATATTTGTTTTCGTTATATACTTAGGTGCGAGGGTTTTCTGGGGTAAGTCTGAGAGACGAACAGGCACGTTTCCGTCAAAACAGGTCATGCACAGACCAGATCGCCACGCTCCGCATCATAGTTGAGCAGTCCCTGGAGTGGAACTCGCCGCTATATATAGGGTTCGAAGTCGCGTAACGTTACGCGTAAGTTACCGTAAATTACGCGTAATTTACGGTAACGTAATTTTGGAAAATTACGCGTAAATTACGGTAATTTAAAAATGCATATTTGACGGCCATTTTTTAATTGTTTCTGTCGCAATTCGTTGTGTTAACAGTGGCGATTAAATAATTTCAGTGATTAGGAGTACCATCTACATCCGGCCACAAGCCTAAATCGGAAGTATTCGTTTGGTAAAACAGCGTAAACCGCACAGTATATTGTTTGTTTTAATCGTTTCAGTAAACATAATGAAATAAATATTTTCAATAAGGAAGCCAAGTCTGGTTAAAAATAAGACAAATCATAAAAATTTTCGATGAAGTACACAATGCCACCATGAGCTGTATGGCAAGCGACCCCAAGCCAAACGGGGAGGTTATAAAATAAAAAAATCCAAAAAAAAAAAAAGTTTTTTTAAACATTATCTACAGTACCGTACCCAGGATTTTGTTTGGGGGGGGGGGGGCTGTTCCAAGTTTTTAAAGGCAAATATTTGACAATTTTTTATGAGTTACTATCAGCAATAACATTTGGGGGGGGGGCTGCAGCCTACCAGCCCCCCCCACCACCCTGGGTACAGCCTTGATTATCTATATAAGTTCCAAATGTCATGAAACGTATAAAAAACATTTTACTGTGTATAATGCTTCCGTCGATCGCGTCGGCCGTATTACGCTGCGTATTGCACCCACGTCGTCTGTATTTCGCTGCGGATTGCACCAGCGTTGATCGCGTGTGCCGTCTTTTGCTGAGTTCGGCACCCGTGGCGGCCGTATTTCGCGGCGCATTGCACCCGTCCAGCGTCGACCGTATTAGACGGTATTACTCAGCCAAAGATGGCCGCCGCTGATGCAGTCAGTACACGACGAAATACGTGGACGACGGGCAAAGTAGTATGACCGGTTAATTACAAGTAAAAACCTTTGAAAACATTCTTAAACATACACCTACTAGCAATCAGTGAGCTTGAGCAACAAAAGGAACATAAATTTTCAAGTAATTGGGCATTAATGGTACGCGTAATTTTGGCGTAACTTATGCACGCCAATCTTACACGTAATTTTCGAACCCTAACCAGCGTCGATCGCGTGTGCCGTCTTTTGCGTAGTTCGGCACCTGCGGCGACCGTATTTCGCAGCGCATTGCACCCGCCCCGCGTTGACCGTATTAGACGGTATTACTTAGCCAAAGATGGCCGCCGCTGATGCAGTCAGTACACGACGAAATACGTGGCCGATGCGGACGACGGGCAAATTAGTATGACCGGTTAATTACAAGTAAAAACCTTTGAAAACATTATTAAACATACACCTACTAGCAATCAGTGAGCTTGAGCAACAAAAGGAGCATAAATTTTCAAGTAATTGGGCATTAATGGTACGCGTAATTTTGGCGTAACTTACGCGTAAATTACGCGTAAATTACGCGCGCCAATCTTACGCGTAATTTTCGAACCCTAGCTATACATCAACTTTATTGACTTTGAGAAAGCGTTCGACAGTGTAGATCGAGAAATCCTCTGGAAACTTCTTCGACATTATGGTGTCCCCTTAAAAATAGTTAAACTGATCGAGAAATCATATGAGGTTATGTCCTGCAGAGTTATCCATGGAGGGCAGCTAACAGACAGCTTCCAGGTACGAACAGGAGTCAGACAAGGATGCTTGCTTTCCCCATTCCTTTTCCTACTGGCTATAGACTGGATTATGAAGAAATCCACCAGGGAAAGAAGAAATGGAATCCAATGGACTTTGCTAAAACAGCTAGACTTTGCAGATGACCTTGCTCTCCTTACACATAGCTATCAACAGATGCAAGAGAAAACAAATCTTGTGAATGCCACTGCAAAGGAGGTCGGCCTTAGCATACACACATCTAAAACCAAGATCCTGAAAATTAACTCCACCAGCACAAATGCAGTGACCCTAAACGGAAGTAAACTGGAGGAAGTAGAGTCCTTTACTTATCTGGGTAGCATCATAGATCAGCAGGGTGGAACAGATGCAGATGTCAAAGCAAGGATCGGAAAAGCAAGAGCCGCCTTTATCCAGCTCAAGAACATCTGGAATTCCAAAGAGCTGTCTCTGAACACCAAAATTCGCCTGTTCAATACCAATGTAAAGTCAGTCCTATTATATGGAGCTGAGACCTGGAGGATTACGAAGACCACCACTAAGAGAGTCCAGGCCTTTATCAACAGCTGCCTTAGGAAAGTTCTCCAAATACGATGGCCTGACACCATCACCAATGCCAGCCTCTTTGAACGAACCGGCCAAGCTTCAATAGAAGAGGAGATCAGGAAGAGAAGGTGGGGATGGATAGGCCACACATTACGAAAGCCGGCAAGCAACATCACTAGGCAAGCATTGCGTTGGAATCCTCAAGGAGAAAGGAAGAGAGGTCGGCCTAGAAACACCTGGAGGCGAGAATTTGAAGCGGACATCACCAGGATGGGTTTCAGCTGGAAGCAGCTGGAGAGAATGGCTCAGGATAGAGGTCGCTGGAGAACTTTAGTTGGTGGCCCATACCCCGATAGGAGTGACGGGCAATGATGATGATGAAAGCCATCCCTCAGAAGGTAGAGGCCCGAAATAATGTACAGTCAAACGGGGCCGAATTGTGTTTTCGTGTGAACAGAGCCTCATCAAACTACGGTGCTAATTGCAGTGATAATGATCTTCGCATGTTGAATCAATTTTTTTTTCAATAAGATTTTATTAACCCGTGCTTTTTTTTTTTGTTTGTGGGATATAGATGGGATATAGATCTGTGTGATTGTCGGTAAATGTCGCATCTCAATTTTAGACCTGTTCTCGTTTAGTTAGTTCAAATAGAAATTTGAACACATGTGTGTTATCGATTACGAAACTATGTATTAATATTTTTTTTTTACTAGTGTCAATGAAGACTTTTATGATGACTTTTATGATGAGTTTTATGACGACTTTTGTGACGACTTTTGTGACGACTTTTATGACGACTTTTAGTCGCAGGTCACGTTGTTTTGTGGATGAGGGGGGGTGGTGATGGTGGTGGGGTGGGGGGGTGGGGGGTTAATGCCACTGACTTGGATCATCATTGACTATTAGGAAAAGATGCATACTAGCACTGATATCTGTGACCGCCATCAAAGTTTTACAAACAGTTTATTGATTAGACTTCTGAGACTGAAACAAACAAACAAAAAAATATGCAGGTAGATAAATAGTGAACAGACATTGAGGTAGGTAATGAGCATGGGCGTATTCATAGGGGGGCAAGGGGGGCATTTGCCCCCCCTACATTTTGAAAAAATGTCATATAAGATGGGGAGCATTTGCTCCCCCCTCCCTTACATTTAAACAAAATGTCATAAAGTTGTTATTTGCCCCCGCCTGGAAAATGTGTGCCCCCCCCCTGGAAAAATTCCTAGCGACGCCCATGGTGATGAGTAGATGGTTTGGCTGATTGAAAGACTGATATACATGGATTAAAATAATGGACGATAGATTAATGTGGAGATAAGTAGTCACTTTGTAGAAAGTATTATAAATGTCACGAGTTGATATTAAAACTGTTTACTATTACCTCGTGCACCAGAAATTCATATTGGCCCGCGCGCGTTTTTTAAAACATTTAGCCTTCATAATTTCAATAAATATGTGTATGATCTGAAACTGAGGAAATATTTTTTTTACATTTTGGTACATTTTTTATAAAAGTATAATTTGTCTTTGTTTTTTTTCCCCTATATTATTTTTATGACCCCCGCCCACCCCCCCCTATCTCCCTCTTCTCACTCTCTCTCTCTCTCTCTCTTTCTCTCTTCTCTTTCGATATATATATATATATATATATATATATATATATATATATATTTCATCTGCGGTTTACATAATATTTCGGGGAAAAGAGTTGGCAGCCATGTTGGTAGTAAATACACCACAATCATTGTTTGTCACAAGCAGCCATTGTTGGTAGTAAATACACCACAATCATTGGTTGTCACAAGCAGCCATTGTTGGTAGTAAATACACCACAATCATTGTTTGTCACAAGCAGCCATGTTGGTTGTAAATACACCACAATCATTGTTTGTCGCAAGCAGCCCTTGTTGCGACTCCATGTTCAATGAGCTGAAACAATCAAAATCAGCTCCCCATTTAGTTATAACATTCCCCCCCCCAACCCTTGCTTTCATTTATTTCCCGTTCTAAAAATTACTCGAACTTGTAAGACAATACAATGGTGTAGTTGTGAACATAAAGTAATGTAGATAAAGTAGTAGACTCACAAACACACGCTCGCGCGCGCGCTCACACACGTGTAGTTATTTATTTTTAATACAAGGACATCCTCGAGACTTGAGCACATCGGACATGACCGACGTGATAGGAGACCTCGACAAGAGTACCTTCCCCTGGTTGAATTAAACGCCTCGACATAAGTACCCTCCCCTGGTTGAATTAAACGCCTCGACAAGAGTACCTTCCCCTGGTTGAATTAAACGCCTCGACAAGAGTACCCTCCCCTGGTTGAATTAAACGCCTCGACAAGAGTACCCTTCCCTGGTTGAATTAAACGCCTCGACAAGAGTACCCTCCCCTAGTTGAATTAACGCCTCGACAAGAGTACCCTCCCCTGGTTGAATTAAACGCCTCGACAAGAGTACCCTCCCCTGGTTGAATTTAACGCCTCGACAAGAGTACCTTCCCCTGGTTGAATTAAACGCCTCGACAAGAGTACCCTTCCCTGGTTGAATTAAACACCTCGACAAGAGTACCCTTCCCTGGTTGAATTAAACGCCTCGACAAGAGTACCCACCCCTGGTTGAATTAAACGGGCAATTAACGTTTAAATAAAACTAAATACTGTCTATAATTATTATTTTTTTTTGTAACACAGAAATAATATCATTTCATTTTAAAAACAATAAGTTGTAAAAAATTTTTTACCCGAGATGTTAACAACGTAGTTCATTTTTAAACTTCGAATCGTGTTTGAAAAAGTAATCGATATTTTTTTAAAAGTATTTAGTTTAATTATTAACTTTTGTAGGAACAAAACAATGTATACTTATATTTTTAGCACATTAAAACTGATATACAGAGTGTCTAGCTGCCAGAGGGAGAAAGAGAGAGAGAGAGAGAGAGAGAGAGAGAGTAATAGATATATAGATATCATTGCTTGTATTTGGTATGTGTTTTCACTTGAGCTAAAAAAAAAAAAAAGATATTTAAACGCAAACAAAACCAATTTAAATCACACTATTGATTAGTACCGAATGCCGAATAACTAAAACTCCGGATAAGCTGGAGCTATTCCAAATCTTTTTTTTTCCCTACAAAAGGACAGTTTACTAATTGTTTTTATTTTTTTTTTTACATTTAAGCGGGGAAAACTAAAATTCCGTGCATTCACGAGTCAAACAGTCAGTATTAGTACTTGAATAAATGGAGAAGATTCAGCGTGTACCCTTAATGAACCCCACGGTACTCAACCGGTGGTAAATGTACCCCAAGGGGCACGGGGAAAGCTTATGCGACACATAATTTTTGTTTAAAACAAGCAAAGAATGTTAAGAACGTACGTGTGATGGGTACAGGAGGATACACCTACGCCCTCTATGGGGTACAGGAGGATACACCTACGCCCTCTATGGGGTACAGGAGGATACACCTACGCCCTCTATGGGGAACAGGAGGATACACCTACGCCCTCTATGTGGTACAGGAGGATACACTTATGCCCTCTTTGGGGTACAGGAGGATACACCTACGCCCTCTATGGGGTACAGGAGGATACACCTACGCCCTCTATGGGGTACAGGAGGATACACCTACGCCCTCTATGGGGTACAGGAGGATACACCTACGCCCTCTTTGGGGTACAGTCGCGAAAAAGGTTGATGACCGCTGCGGTAACCGACGTGATCGGTCGTTGGGGGAAACGAATGGATACACCAACAGACATATTTCTCCAGAGTTGCCTATTCTAGAGCGACTGTCTTTAAGTCCTTCATTTGGTAGCCTCCCTGTCCACTCGTTTATATATATTCGGCTTTAACTGTGCCATATTTTGTCCGTCAATGCAGCAAGTGAAGTAAGCTACTTAATGAAAGTAAGTGAGGTAAGCCTCTTACTATACAGTAAGTGAAATAAAACCCATCTGCCCATCTGATTTTCTTTCAACAGTGAGATATGAAACACATTACTCTTTCTCATGGGAACCAAATACTTTTTCGCTGAAAGCCAGGATTAGGATTTCACAAGTTGGAAACCCAGAGCAATCACCAAGATAAAGTTGTTCATACATTTTTTATGAACTTTTAACAATCAGCTTTTATCGATTCAGTTCATTTGTTGTTTTTTTTTAGAAAATTTTAATTGAAAACTGTAGTTTGGGATGAAATATCTGTAAAGCATGAAAAAGTTCATGACCCAATTTGTGTGTGTGTTATTCTAGTGGTGTATCCATTTGTTGTGTTTATAACACGACAGTTGTCTAAGTTACCAGTTGTTTGTTTTTTAATAAAATATCTAACATCGGACGGCCTACTGGTGTAGATACTCGACTGTCGACCTGAGAGTCCTGGGTTTGATCCTCGGTGAAGCCCAAGGAATTTTTCCAGGAGAACTTTGGTGCAAAGTCGTCCCACAAGTCCACCCAGCTTTAAATGGATACCTGACCTTAGGTTGGGGAAGTAAATGCCGCAGGGCGTTGTGCTAACCACACAAACCCTGCATATGCCGAGGTTATAGAAACAGATGAATTCTACACTTCATCTGCCCCGATGGCCCCTTTGGGCTAGGGGAACTTTTTTTTAACATCACTATTTACCTTGAAATAGTTTGTACACCCGTGAAGTGAACGTATGTAAGATGGATGTAAGATGGATGTAATAAGGATATAAGATTGATGTAGGATGGATGTAAAATTGATGTAAGATTGATGTAAGATTGATGTAAGATTGATGTAAGATGGATGTAAGATGGATGTAAGATAGATGTAAGATGGATGTAAGATTGATGTAAGATTGATGTAAGATAGATGTAAGATAGATTTAAGATGGATGTAAGATTGATGTAAGATTGATGTAAGATTGATGTAAGATTGATGTAAGATTGATGTAAGATTGATGTAAGATGGATGTAAGGTTGATGTAAGATGGATGTAAGATTGATGTAAGATGGATGTAAGATTGATGTAAGATGGATGTAAGATTGCTTCTTTAAAACATCATAATCCTTGGCTGAATGATTTGATCAAATTTAGTTTTTGTTTTATTTTAAAAATGTTTGATTGTACTCACCTTTGTGACTATTTAAGGTTGACATCAATAAGGATAGTTTTACTATGTATGTGACATCATTCAGTTATGTGAATACAAATTTTAAAAAATGCAAGTCAAAAAGAAACAAAACAATTAAGGCAGTACATAGCTTCCATGTGTGTGTATATATATATAAATATATAGTGTATGGCTGTGTGTAGAGTTGTTTGAAAATAATAATGCACTTTCTATTTTTTTAAGGGAGTTAGGCGAAAAATTATGGGATGGGTGGTACTATAAGATGTGTATAGACTACACCCGGTGACAATATTGTTTCATATTTTAATTGTTAAACCCGCCCCTAGCTCAGCTATGTGACAAATAATCGGGAGTATTCAATCTTTCTTTCTATCTTATCTGTGTATTCCTTCTTTCATTCTTATTTGCGTATTGCCTCATTCTTTATTATGCATCTGTGTACGATTTCTTCCTCTCTAACACATCTGTGTATGAATTGTTTTAATACATCTGTGTATTCCTTCTTTCTTTCTGAAACTTCCACGTTTTCCTTTTTCTTATTTACTATTTCATTTACAGAATATAAATGAATGCAGTTTTACCAACGTTAAGTTGTTTATTCCGTGTAAAAAGTGAAAAGTAAGATCTGTTTTTCCAACACCATGTTTACCTATTGTTAAATTAGAGTTTTAAAGTGTAATGATGTTTGTTAATTATGTTTGTTGTTTTTGTTTGTTTGTTAATTCGTTGTTGCTGTTGTTGTTGTTTTTAAAGTACGACTTGTTCTTGCGATGAATCGTAACTTCAGACATGATGATGAAATTATTGTGTTAAATCAGTGCGCATGAGCTCTTTGTGTGTGTAAGGTGTCTGAGTGTGTGTGTGTGAGTGAGAGAGAGAGAGAGAGTTGGCTTAATGTGTATGTTAAATATGTGTGTGTGTATGTGTGTTAGTTGTATGTGTTAGCTGCGTGTGTTAGCTTTGTGTTAGAAGCGTCGAGAGGTTAAGAAATTTTTTTTTTTTTTTTATTTTGAACCCCCCCGGATGTTAAACGTTATTTGAGGCAATTACTTAGAGTAAAATTAAAGGGATGGAGGAAGGGCAATGGCCCCAAGTCCCCACTCCCCGGAAATGACGCCCTAGAGCCCTAGTGTAAAACATCTAACACATTTTGTTTTAACACTATTTCAAAAGCAAGTGTGGGAGTGTATGTGTGAGAGAGTGTGAGTATCGGAGTGTGCGTGTGTGTGAGTGTGTGTATCGGAGTGTGTATGTGCATCAGTGTGTGTGTATCGGAGTGTGTGTGTGTGAGTGCGTGTATCGGAGTGTGTGTGTGAGTGCGTGTGTGGGAGTGTATGTGTGAATGTGTGTATGTGAATGTGTATGGGATTGTGTAAGTGTGAGTGTGTGTATGTTAATGTGTGACTGTGAATGTGTATAGAAGTGCGTGTGTGGTAGTGTGACTGTGAATGTGTGACTGGGATGTGTGTGGGAGTGTGTATGTGTGAGTGTTGTATGTGAATATGTGACTGTGAATGTGTATGGGAGTGCGTGTGTGGAAGTGTGTGTGAATGTATATATGTCAGTGTGTATGGAGGTGCGTGTGTGGAAGTGTGTGTGTGTGTGTGTGTGTGTGTGAATGTATATATGTGAATGTGTATGGGAGTGCGTGTGTGGAAGTGTGTGTGTGTGTGTGTGTGAATGTATATATGTGAATGTGTATGGGAGTGCGTGTGTGGAAGTGTGTGTGTGTGTGTGTGAATGTATATATGTGAATGTGTATGGGAGTGCGTGTGTGAAAGTGTGTGTGTGAATGTATATATGTGAATGTGAATGGGAGTGCGTGTGTGGGAGTATGTGTGTAGGAGTGTGTGTGTGCGTGTATGTGTGGGAGTGTCTATACGAGGAGCAGATCTTTCCACAACGTATATCACACTGATTTAGAATGTTACATTGAGACCCGTTCACCAACGAAAAAAAAATTATTTACTGTGTAAACCCAATGATAGTCATAATAAAATAAACCATTTTAAACCAATATAATAAGTTAAGCATTGTATTCTTTTCTTAGATATGTAGTTATTGCCACAATATTTTCTCTTCTCTTGCAGGAAAGATTTGATTTCCATTGTGTACTTTTTTTTATCTCCGATGGTGGAGAATGAAGTAAATTTGTACTTTTCAGAGACGTACTTCAAAGGAAAGATCTTCCGACTTCGCTATTTAGTTTGTGAGTCGATTGAACGATTTTGGGGGTGGGGGTTATGGGGGGGAGTAAGAATATCAGGCCGATATTGCTCTGTAAAATTACGCTTATAGATGCCTTCAAAAATCAAAATATTACTTTGACATAAACATATTTGTCAAATATTGTAGCAAATATATGACAGAGCGCACTTCATGATTTGGGTTATTATTAATCACGATTTATTTATTTATGAAAAAAGAAAAACTGACGAAAAACATAAATTTTGGTAGGCGAGGTTTATTGCACCCCCCCCCCACCCCCCATCCTCCGCAATTGACGAATCTGCCTTTAAGAAAGCATTATGACTCCATGATCGTGGTCGTGTATTGATCATGGATTATCGTTTGATGAAGGGGAGACAATAAATTATATTTGTTGTTAATTCAAATAGTATATACTACGTATCAGTTGATTCAACACTTTTCAAGCTAATCATTTTTAAAAACTTAAATGCCAAACACAATTTTGTACATTCTTCTTATTTATACATAAAGTAACTGAATTAAATTTTCAATGAAAGTATAATAATATTCAAGTTTATCCTGCTCATGTTTGTCAAATTTTGCCAGTCCTAAAATAGCCTGAAATGTATAATTGTATAGGTTTGCAGATATCTTTCCTATACGTTAAGTGGCATAGCTAAGAATAAGCGAACATTCATGTTCTCCGCCTAATATTTGACATGTGCCTACCCAACGAAAGGACTTCTCTTTTACAACCACCTGCATTTAAAAACATCGCCATATACTTAAAGTTAAGGCATTTTTTTTCTATAAAATTCATTTCCTACAGTTGACTTAAATATATTTTAAAGAAAAAAACCTGAAGGTGTCTTACAAAAAATGTGTTCATATTAGGAATAAATAGTGAAGAGTGTTTACAGACTTAGTCCAGAACTCCTGAGACACAATTGCGCTGCAGTGGAAGAAGATTACAGACAAACAAAACCTGCTCGGAATTCAGTTTGAATCAATAGCTGCACTTCCGGTGATGTCAACCACCTTCCCTCCCATTCCCCTTTCAGCCATAGCAAACATCGGGACAGTGAATTTATTTACATTTCTCGAGTTGTATCAGTTAGATTGCAATCAAAACTTTGTCTACCTTTGTCGAGGTGTATCAGTTAGATTGCAATCAAAACTTTGTCTACATTTGTCGAGGTGTACCAGTTAGATTGCAATCAAAACTTTATTTACATTTCTCGAGGTGTATCAATTACATTGCAATCAAAACTTTGTTTACATTTATCGAAGTGTATCAATTAGTTTGCAATCAAAACTTTGTTTACATTTGTCTAGGTGTGTCAATTAGTTTGCAATCAAAACTCACTGAACGGTGTTAAATAAAGTGTTGGGTCTTAGTGGCTCAAAATAGCCCCATGCTATTCCTAAGGATGCAAATTAAATAGGATAATAATACAAACAGCACAGGCGCCAAACAGAAGCGTATCACCATTCCAGCTTTATCCCGTTGGCCTAACTTCTTGATATATCTTTAGTTCGTCCTATTCACCTCTTGATTTATGTCCATATTGTGTATCCACGCCCACGAAGTCTGTTGCTATGGGCAACAACAATGTATGTGTAAAAGTAACTTGTCCAGCTCCAGCTGCTGTGATTGTGTATATCCGTGAAGAAGTCTGCCAGTTTCAGTGTTAATCTCTTTTGTGCTGTTGTTGTTATCGTTTGTTGTTTTTCATTGACGACTGTTATTGTTGACAAATACAAAAGAGATTAAATAATGTCAGCGGTTAATGGCAATTTCCAGATTTTTGGTAAAATACCTCAATTAGCAAGATCTGTCAAACTTTAAAACATTTTTGTATCTAACATTGTGATCTAATTTTTTTTTATTTCTCTTTGTTCGAACACAGTGGATTTAAAAAAAAAACAGTATTATAATGGCTCAAACATTTGGGGTATAGAGTACAACTGGATTTAAACACAGTATTATAATGACAGTATTATAAGCCTTGGGGTAGAGAGTACAGAACAGAGACGTGCACAATTATCAGATATTTTAAAAAAAGTTCTATTGCCAATACTTTGTGTCAATTTTTTATTTTTTGTGTGAGGCATGATCCGATTGTTATGGTAGTTGTGTGAGACATGATCCAATTGTTATGGTAGTTGTGTGAGGCATGATCCAATTGTTATGGTAGTTGTGTGAGACATGATCCAATTGTTATGGTAGTTGTGTGAGACATGATCTAATTGTTATGGTAGTTGTGTGAGACATGATCCAATTGTTATGGTATTGTTGATCACCTGCAGAAAATGAAGATGGTTTCTTTTTTCTTCTTTATTGAAGTTGACTAAATGACTGAGATGGCATCAGTTGACTAAATGACTGAGATGGCATCAGTTGACTAAATGACTGAGATGACATCAGTTGACTAAATGACTGAGATGACATCAGTTGACTAAATGACTGAGATGGCATCAGTTGACTAAATGACTGAGATGACGTCAGTTGAGTAAATGACTGAGATGACGTCAGTTAGTCCTGCAGCTTTAGACTATAATAGACTATGTACTTGAGGGCGTGGGGGAACCAGGGGGGGGGCGTTGGGTCGTCGTATTATGTATGTGTCTGTAGGCCCAAAAAAAAAACATTTCGATTTGAAATTTAAAGGCCGTGATAGGCCGATATTTGGCGGGCGCAGGGGTTTGGGGGCCCAGAAATTTTATAATATATAAAAAAAGCAATGTTTGGTTGAAATGTGTGTTTATTTATTGTGATAAATAGTGTAATTTTTTGTTCTACGTCTATGTTGACATTGGACATAACAATCAGCTATGAACCTGTTAATGCAAGTCTCTTATTATATTTCATAACAATTGTTTGTGATTTAGATATTTTAAAAATGTTTTTAATTTGTAAAATGTCATTCTCTCGAATTAGTTCGGCGACCTAGTCTTCCAATTTATCGATAACGCGCAACATGTAGGCCTACTTGTAATTTCCTTCATTGCTGTTTTTCTGGAGTACATTTCTAATTCCCCGTGTATTGATTTATCACATGTCTGGTGAATCGTATGACCAGTTTTAATAATCTACTTTAAAATCATTAACCCTTTTTCTTATAATAAAATTATTTCTACCATCTGAGAAATGTATTGCACACGTTCAGTCTCGAAATTTGACCAATAACCTCTATAAACTTGAACTATTGAAAACTTGTCATTCATGCCAGTGAGATACCTCCTACAACCCCCTCCCCCTCTCACCAATACTTATCCCCGCGTACCACGTGATTTAAGTAAAGACCTCTTCCCCCCCACACCCCATCACATGACCAGCGAGCACTACAACAGGTCAGGGAAAGAAATCGCCACAAGGCACAGACGGACATCAAGTGGAAGGTTTACTTTTTTTTCCCCCGGTATTTGCCTGGTCCGTACTGCGTGAAGTTATTTCGGAATTCTGTGATTCGCATGGCACATAATACTGATAGTCTGATAGATCTGTGATTCACATGGTACATAGTACTAATGGTCTAATAGATAGGTGACTCACATGGTACATAGTACTGATAGTCTGATAGATAGGTGACTCACATGGTACATAGTACTGATAGTCTGATAGATATTTGATTCACATGGTACATAGTACTGATAGTCTGATAGATATTTGATTCACATGGTACATAGTACTGATAGTCTGATAGATATTTGATTCACATGGTACAAAGTACTGATAGTCTGATCGATATTTGATTCACATGGTACATAGTACTGATAGTCTGATAGATATTAAGCTGATATTGTGCATGATATTTAAGACTCTTGGTGGACAGATGTTTTAATTTGTTGCATGATACGCTGAAATATAAGCAAAAATACATATACAACGGCGCTCAAACTCATAATGAATGATTTAATGGCTGACACATAATGTAGTGGCAGAGACATCATACAATTCAAGACACATATCCCAGTGGTATATCCCACGTTAGACACTGACAGACACATCATACAATTCAAGACACATATCCCAGTGGTATATCCCACGTTAGACATTGACAGACACATCATACAATTCAAGACACATATCCCAGTGGTATATCCCACGTTAGACACTGACAGACACATCATACAATTCAAGACACATATCCCAGTGGTATATCCCACGTTAGACACTGACAGACACATCATACAATTCAAGACAGATATCTCAGTGGTATATCCCACGTTAGATACTGACAGACACATCATACAATTCAAGACACATATCCCAGTGATATATCCCACGTTAGACATTGACAGACACATCATACAATTCAAGACACATATCCCAGTGGTATATCCCACGTTAGACACTAACAGACACATCATACAATTCAAGACACATATCCCAGTGGTATATCCCACGTTAGACACTGACAGACACATCATACAATTCAAGACACATATCCCAGTGGTATATCCCACGTTAGACACTAACAGACACATCATACAATTCAAGACACATATCCCAGTGGTATATCCCACGTTAGACATTGACAGACACATCATACAATTCAAGACACATATCCCAGTGGTATATCCCACGTTAGACACTGACAGACACATCATACAATTCAAGACACATATCCCAGTGGTATATCCCACGTTAGACACTGACAGACACATCATACAATTCAAGACAGATATCTCAGTGGTATATCCCACGTTAGATACTGACAGACACATCATACAATTCAAGACACATATCCCAGTGGTATATCCCACGTTAGACATTGACAGACACATCATACAATTCAAGACACATATCCCAGTGGTATATCCCACGTTAGACACTAACAGACACATCATACAATTCAAGACACATATCCCAGTGGTATATCCCACGTTAGACACTGACAGACACATCATACAATTCAAGACACATATCCCAGTGGTATATCCCACGTTAGACACTAACAGACACATCATACAATTCAAGACACATATCCCAGTGGTATATCGCACGATAGACACTGACAGACACATCATACAATTCAAGACACATATCCCAGTGGTATATCCCACGTTAGACACTGACAGACACATCATACAATTCAAGACACATATCCCAGTGGTATATCCCACGTTAGACACTGACAGACACATCATACAATTCAAGACACATATCCCAGTGGTATATCCCACGTTAGACATTGACAGACACATCATACAATTCAAGACACATATCCCAGTGGTATATCCCACATTAGACACTGACAGACACATCATACAATTCAAGACACATATCCCAGTGGTATATCCCACGTTAGACACTGACAGACACATCATACAATTCAAGACAGATATCTCAGTGGTATATCCCACGTTAGACACTGACAGACACATCATACAATTCAAGGCACATATCCCAGTGGTATATCCCACGTTAGACATTGACAGACACATCATACAATTCAAGACACATATCCCAGTGGTATATCCCACGTTAGACACTGACAGACACATCATACAATTCAAGACACATATCCCAGTGGTATATCCCACGTTAGACATTGACAGACACATCATACAATTCAAGACACATATCCCAGTGGTATAACCCACGTTAGACACTGACAATGGATGAAACTGAAACTTGCACTCCGATCAAATGATCTTTCTTTTCTTTTATTTTCCTTGTTTTTTTTTAAAAAGCACATTTCCTCAACTCTACAGGGATCCACGATAAATGAAACAGTTTTTATTTCTGTAATGTAATTAAACTTCAGATCAACCAAGTATAGAGAAGGCCAACGGAAACAGCAAAGAGAAATGTGTTCCTTGTATTTTTTATTGTATTGGAATGGGGGTTAAAAAAAAAAGGAAACAATCTTCAGAACCTCGCTGGTTATTGTTTAGAAATTCCCGAAGGACGAGATTTCATCTCTTAGATACTATAGCCGACTGGAGGAGAGGGAGTGGACAGTTGTTTCAGTGCACTTCCTTCACCCCCCCCCCCCACACACCGTAGCCGAGTTTACGATGGACATGGAGCCATCACAGTAGACGTAGGTAGGTGACGACACGCCTGAAATAAAACCTGTAACCGGCATCATGAATATCCGGCTCGCTACCAAAGCGCTGCTTAGAATAGATCATATTATGATTTTATTCCATTCCTTACAACTATCATTCTGTGAAATTACACAGGTTATTTATCATAAGCACAAACAATGGCTCAACGGGGGGGGGGGGGCTGAACAGCTCTGTCAGGAGCGGCAAAAATCTTACCTTGAATACAGATTGTGTACCGTTTACAACATGCGGCACTGTATGTATACATACTTATCATCTCGTGTTTAGCTGGTAAGTCTGGCATTCAGCCTCATTATGTCATGTTTAGCTGGAAACGGTATGTTAAATAACAAAATCGCTTAATAAAAAATCCAACCAATGAATGCATATTACGTCGGGTGTGGGGGTCGCTAAGCTATTCAAGACCCTGATTGTATCAGTGTACTGGTAGAGGGCCCGTAGACGGTAGCGTGGTCTGCACATGTATAAGAAAGGTTCTGCATATATATTATAAATATCATTTTCTTAAATTAATTATTATTAGAATAATTATAAATGAGTTAATCTTTTTTTAAGGCTAAATATTTTTAACTTCGTATAAATTTAAACATACATCCAGACACGTTGTTATGGATAGAGAACATAGTTGACCTGTTCGGACACCCACTTTAAAAGTGCCTACTTTAAGAGGACATTTATATAAAATTTGATGTTAAGATCCCCCCGACATATATATTAGTCAAGAGCACCTAAACTACTATGACCGTCTCTTCCTAGTGCCCCCAAACTACTATGACCGTCTCATCCTAGTGCCCCCAAACTACTATGACCGTCTCTTCCTAGTGCCCCCAAACTACTATGACCGTCTCATCCTAGTGCCCCCAAACTACTATGGTCGTCTCTTCCTAGTGCCCCCAAACTACTATGACCGTCTCTTCCTAGCGCCCCTAAACTACTATGACCTTCTCTTCCTGGTGCCCCCAAACTACTATGACCGTCTCTTCCTAGTGCCCCCAAACTACTATGACCGTCTCTTCCTAGTGCCCCCAAACTACTATGACCGTCTCTTCCTAGTGCCCCCAAACTACTATGACCGTCTCTTCCTAGTGCCCCTAAACTACTATGACCGTCTCTTCCTAGTGCCCCCAAACTACTATAACCGTCTCTTCCTAGTGCCCCCAAACTACTATGACCGTCTCTTCCTAGGTCCCCCAAACTACTATGACCTTCTCTTCCTAGGTCCCCCAAACTACTATAACTGTCTCTCTCCTAGGGCTCACAATTACCTGCGCCTACATCTCAGAGATGTTGATGTTCACTTTAATAATGAATGTCTGTTTGAACAGTTTATTCACATGACGTACAAAATCATTCTCTCATATTTTTCACAAAACTAGAAATTCACTGGTCAATTCGAGTTTCAAGTAAAACAGACTTCATCAGCAATTCAGAACTTCATTTAAAAAAAATAAAAGTGGGTCAAAGCACTATCCTAGAAAAGTCACACAGTGTTTATTTCTCTGCTCACTTCCACAATAAATTGCTTCATTGATCCGTCAAACGGCGTCTCAAAGAGTACTTCCGGTTTTCGACCAGACAGCCAATCACACGGCTGTACAGCAGACGAACACCAAGTTGGATTGGATCTACCAGACGGAAACTGTAGTTTATTCGCTTCGACTGCAAGGAAATTTGAGAGCGCAACTTGGCGCCTTGAAAAATAAAAATAAATGCAAAATATTGCACTTTAAATAGACCACCTTCTTGCAGACAACATTAACAATCATTTAGCTTTTATTTTGTTAATCTATGATTGTTTTTCTATATGCTACTTGTTGTAGTAAATTGATATTCGTTTCCTCGAAGTAAGTCAACAAAGTATTTGAGATGAAATACATTTTTCGAAAGGATAAAAAGGTCAAGATGGCAACATTCTATAAATAAAAGTCTGGCATACAGAGTATCTGTCTAGCGACCAATACATATTGTAGCCGTTGAATAACTAAATATTTAGAATATTAAAAAGACAAACAAGTGAACGGTTTATTGGGTTGTACTTTTAAATAAAAAAAAAAGTAAAGATGATTATTATATTCTGTCATTGTGAAACAACTATTAATGTAATTATCAAATATTCACATGTGACTAATGAAACTGTTATTGTGAATGTTATTTTCAACATTTGCTTGCGGGTAGCTATTGAAAGTTTTATTGACTTTGTTAGGACCATCCAACCAGTAGCGCCACTAATGGTGATAGTCCCGATTTTGGAATCTTAAAACGCCAACCCCAGGAATGGGCTGAAACGTATCGAGGTTGTAAAACAACGGCCCGCGAAAGTAAGTTCTCCCCTAGGCGGATCACCCAATCCGCCCCTGCATAGTTACGCCCACGGCATCTAACGCAGTGGCGAAGCGAGCTTAACTCACGCCCGGGGCACAATACCTTTTAACTTCCCCCCATTCAAAAACCATATAATATTATATGTTAAATATACCATTTTGCGCCCCTTTGTAAGTAGCGCCCGGGGCACGATGACACACACCCCTTTGCCCCCCCCCCACTACGCCACTGATCCGACTGTTTCGTGTAGTTTTTAGAATAATGTCGCGCTGACGATGTGTTTTCTGTTACTTCCACAGTGCCATGAGACTGACACTAAAACGGCTGCTCCACTGGATCTGCGCTCTGGTTCTGGTTCAGCTAGCGGTCTACTACTGGTCAGTGAAGCGCCCAAGTCGGGAATTACCGAAAATCAGCCTCCCAAGATACGCCCAGACACACGCGGCCGCTGAGGGAACCTGTTCATATGAGGTCAGTCCATGTTATCATTTAACCTCTATTGTGGACTATTGCTACATGACCTGTTCATATGAGGTCAGTCCATGTTATCACTCCCCTGCCTCTATTGTGGACTATTGTTACATGACCTGTTCATATGAGGTCAGTCCATCATCCCCTGCCTCTATTGTAGACTATTGTTACATGACCTGTTCATATGAGGTCAGTCCATCATCCCCTGCCTCTATTGTGGACTATTGTTACATGACCTGTTCATATGAGGTCAGTCCATCATCCCCTGCCTCTATTATGGACTGTTGTTACATGACCTGTTCATATGAGGTCAGTCCATCATCCCCTGCCTCTATTGTGGACTATTGTTACATGACCTGTTCATATGAGGTCAGTCCATCATCCCCTGCCTCTATTATGGACTGTTGTTACATGACCTGTTCATATGAGGTCAGTCCATCATCCCCTGCCTCTATTGTGGACTATTGTTACATGACCTGTTCAGATGAGGTCAGTCCATCATCCCTTGCCTCTATTGTGGACTATTGTTACATGACCTGTTCAGATGAGGTCAGTCCATCATCCCCTGCCTCTATTGTGGACTATTGTTACATGACCTGTTCATATGAGGTCAGTCCATCATCCCCTGCCTCTATTGTGGACTATTGTTACATGACCTGTTCATATGAGGTCAGTCCATGTTATCACCCCCTGCCTCTATTGTGGACTATTGTTGCACGACGCAGCCCACTTCATATGTGTCGGTTGGTTTATGAAGATTGCATGTACGACTGAGCATGTTCTATGGCTGGTAAGGGTGGAGAAAGTGGTGGATGACCAAGTAGACTGAACGGGTATGTGGACATTCCTGACCGCATATGTGTAACTGGACGGTAGGTGACAGTGGACTGTGTTTTAAGCACTCGGCATGCACGGTAAAAGGGATATCAAAAGTATGTTGGACAGTGGAAGATTCTGTTGTATATTTGTTGTTGTTGTTGTTGTTTTGCGTGGTACGTCTAGAAATACATATTATATGAAAGAGTTCTGGAATGTGCATTTGGTGAGTGATTTTAACTGATTTATAATTGGATGTAGCTGTTTATTCATCAGCAGTCGTGTTCCCTATTTATATTTGTGGCTTAATTTTACCCCTGTGACCATATTACACAATTTTAGTAAAAGAAAGGTCTATTTACAAGTATAATAACATGCTTATATTAAATCATTAAGAATTTTAAAATGTGGTTAAAATTATTTACCACAGGGCAACTCAGAAAGTTACAAATCAACAATTCGAAGAACTACATTAATTAATCGATCGATTTCCCTGTAATGATGAGATGTTTAACTCTTTGTTTTTGTTTCTTTTTAAACATAATTACTCGAATTTTTTTAATTAAATTCTAATAATGTTATAATAAAAACAGATTTGAATGATTTCATCATCCATATATCAGCGCAATTTAATTGCTTTTTTTTTTTAGATTTTTTAAAATGTCGTTTACTAGAATTTATGCCGTTAATGCACACAAACTGACCATTTATTATTAATAAATTTGCGTTGACGGATAGAATTGTTTAAATCATTTTGGCTTTAGAAAATGTACGCAAGTTATGTTTTTTTTTTCTCTTGAAACACATTTAGAAGATTTCATTTTTTAAATTTGAAAGTGCAAAAATGACTCATTTTTGTAATCACTTTAGATAATATTATTTGTTCTTTGTTGTATTTATATATTCATTGATACTTCATTAAATCGTACTTTATTCCAATATCTTGACCATCAAAGATTAATTTCAAAATAACCTAAAGTTTATACAAAAATGAATCTCTTTAGATAATATTATTTGTTGTATTTATACATTCATTGATACTTCATTCAAATTGTACTACATTCAAATATATTGACCATCAAAAATGTATTTTAAAATAACCTAAAGTTTATACAATTAACACTCTAAATTTCATGAACATTGATTAATTTGTTTTTGTTGATTTTTGTCATTGCTATATTTACGTATTTTCGTTTCCCCCACAATCTCTCTCTCTCTCTCTCTATCCACAGACGTGTCCTGCTATAAAAGAAGGAACTTTAAACGTCCACATTGTGCCACATAGTCACATCGATGTTGGGTGGCTGAAGACTGTAGATCAGTACTACACTGGAGAATGTAAGTGTTTACCTGCAGTCAGTACTACACTGGAGAATGTGTTTGTTTACCTGTAGTCAGTACTACACTGGAGAATGTAAGTGTTTACCTGCAGTCAGTACCACACTGGAGAATGTAAGTGTTTACCTGCAGTCGGTACCACACTGGAGAATGTAAGTGTTTACCTGCAGTCAGTACCACACTGGAGAATGTAAATGTTTACCTGCAGTCAGTACCACACTGGAGAATGTAAGTGTTTACCTGCAATCAGTACTACACAGGAGAATGTAAGTGTTTACCTGCAGTCAGTACCACACTGGAGAATGTATGTGTTTACCTGCAGTCAGTACCACACTGGAGAATGTGTGTGTTTACCTGCAGTCAGTACTACACTGGAGAATGTGTGTGTTTACCTGCAGTCAGTACTACACTGGAGAATGTGTGTGTTTACCTGCAGTCAGTACCACACTGGAGAATGTAAGTGTTTACCTGCAGTCAGTACCACACTGGAGAATGTAAATGTTTACCTGCAGTCAGTACCACACTGGAGAATGTAAGTGTTTACCTGCAATCAGTACTACACAGGAGAATGTAAGTGTTTACCTGCAGTCAGTACCACACTGGAGAATGTGTGTGTTTACCTGCAGTCAGTACCACACTGGAGAATGTAAGTGTTTACCTGCAGTCAGTACCACACTGGAGAATGTAAGTGTTTACCTGCAGTCAGTACTACACTGTAGAATGTGTTTACCTGCAGTCAGAACCGTTCTTAACTTTTTGGCTGCCCTAGAGATTCACAGAACTTAAGTTTGCGTAACTGTGACAATGCCAAGTTTACAAACATGGCTTCTTCATTGTCCATGAATGTTGTCGGGTTAGCGGGTTTCCTGCCATATTGGGTGGATTCTTCGGGCATCAGTAGAAATATTAGGTCACTGACGTGTTGGCTGCTTTTTGACTGATTCGACGTTTTTCTTTAACATACACAAAAAAGATACGCGTTAAAACTAAAAATATGAGTAAAATATAACATTTCTTTTAACTTGACTAATCTGACTTTTTTTTAGTTTGGTTGGTTTCTTCTTGAGTTTTTTTTTTGTTAGAAGCGTCAGGCAACTCTGTCTATTTTTGACGTGAGCACATCGTCTTTAAGACATCTGAGTGTATCCACGCTTCAGTTGACTTAATTTTCAACCGATTTTTCTCTTTTCCAGTGCCAGCTGGACTTGGTCTACTAGAGCCAGGGTGTGTGCGATGCACGCTGGAGTCCACTTTACAAGAACTGGACGAAAACCCGGACCGGAGGTTCATCTTCATCGAAATGAAATATTTCTCACGTTATTGGAATGAGATCGATGATGCCAGACGAGATCTGATTCGTCGATTAATTAAAGAAAGTAAGTTACTGCCTAAACACAGTTACTGCCTAAACACGGTTACTGCCTAAACACGGTTACTGCCTAAACACGGTTACTGCCTAAACACATTTACTACCTAAACACAGTTACTGCCTAAACACAGTTACTGCCTAAACACAGTTACTGCCTAAACACAGTTACTACCTAAACACAGTTACTGCCTAAACACATTTACTACCTAAACACAGTTACTGCCTAAACACAGTTACTGCCTAAACACAGTTACTGCCTAAACACGGTTACTGCCTAAACACGGTTACTGCCTAAACACAGTTACTGCCTAGACACAGTTACTGCCTAAACACAGTTACACAGTAACTAAACACAGTTACACAGTGTTCGATTTACATTTTTCAACGTAAGCACAATCTTGGACATATAGAGATCGCCCAGTTGTATTTAAAAATGCCCATATTGCTTTAACTGAGTTCAATTTCGACATACAATGGCTTAAATATGGTTTTATTTATTCTCTCCTTTAGAGTAACGATTTATTTACTCCAGTTTTTTTTTAATGCAATGACCAAACGTACAGTGACTTCCCATTGGCACCCAGACACGTGGGAATTTCGATTATGCCTTTGATTTATATACGATTACGTGATTTGTTTGCTTTTTTTAAATTTATTTTTGTTTTGCTGAATTCTCCGCTAATCCTTTTCAACTGTCGCCCATCTATAGGACGCCTGGAGCTGGTGGGCGGGGGGTGGGTGATGAGTGATTCTGGGGTCACCATGTACAACGACATCATTGACCAGCACACTCTCGGGTTCGACTTCATCGCCGACACCTTCGGGCCCTGCGCCCAGGCCCGCACGGGCTGGCACGTGGATCAGTTCGGACATTCCAGGGAACACTCCTCCATCTTCGCCCAGGTAAAGGTTGTGCATTTTGGAGCACTTTATCGTCTGTTTAATCAGAATTATCTATCTATGAGTTAGATTCATGATTCCAAGTGATATATGTATTACATACTAAATAGGAGTTTGATTCATGATTCAGAGTTATATATGTATTAGATACTATCGAGGAGTTTGATTCATGATTCCGAGTGATGTATGTATTAGATACTGTCTAGCAGTTTGATTCATGGTTCCGAGTGATATATGTATTAGATACTATCGAGGAGTTTGATTCATGAGAGTTACATGAACATTACATACAGTCTAGGTGTTTGATTCATGAGAGTTACATGAACATTACATACAGTCTAGGAGTTTGATTCATGAGAGTTACATGAACATTACATACAGTCTAGGAGTTTGATTCATGAGAGTTACATGAACATTACATACAGTCTAGGAGTTTGATTCATGAGAGTTACATGAACATTACATACAGTCTAGGAGTTTGATTCATGAGAGTTACATGAACATTACATACAGTCTAGCAGTTTGATTCGTGAGAGTTACATGAACATTACATACAGTCTAGGAGTTTGATTCATGAGAGTTACATGGACATTACATACAGTCTAGCAGTTTGATTCATGAGAGTTACATGGACATTACATACAGTCTAGGAGTTTGATTCGTGAGAGTTACATGAACATTACATACAGTCTAGGAGTTTGATTCGTGAGAGTTACATGAACATTACATACAGTCTAGGAGTTTGATTCGTGAGAGTTACATGGACATTACATACAGTCTAGCAGTTTGACCCATTGTTTAGATCAGGGCCATTTTAACGGATGGACCAACTAGACAAACGCCCACTGACCCACCCCCCACTACTTAAACCCCATCCCATAATAAGAAGATCCCAATATTGTGCACAGGGCCCCAAACATTTCAAGTGGTCTCTGTACAGGGCCCCAGACATTTCAAGTAGTCTCTGCACAGGGCCCCAGACATTTCAAGTAGTCTCTGCAAGGGCCCCGGACATTTCAAGTGGTCTCTGCACATGGCCCCTGACATTTCAAGTGGTCTCTGCACAGGGCCCCAGACATTTCAAGTAGTCTCTGCACAGGGCCCCGGACATTTCAAGTGGTCTCTTCACAGGGCCCCGGACATTTCAAGTGGTCTCTGCACAGGGCCCCAGACATTTCAAGTGGTCTCTGCACAGGGCCCCAGACATTTCAAGTAGTCTCTGCACAGGGCCCCAGACATTTCAAGTAGTCTCTGCACAGGGCCCCAGACATTTCAAGTAGTCTCTGCACAGGGCCCCAGACATTTCAAGTAATCTCTGCACAGGGCCCCAGACATTTCAAGTAGTCTCTGCACAGGGCCCCGGACATTTCAAGTGGTCTCTGCTCAGGGCCCCAGACATTTCAAGTGGTCTCTGCACAGGGCACCGGACATTTCAAGTGGTCTCTGCACAGGGCCAAAAAAGACATTAAAAATTGCTCTGATTCAGATGCTGGAAGTCTTGTAACAAAATTAAAGTTCTACTACAACTACTAGCTCGAACCAATTTAAAGTGTGCCTTAACCTTTAAGCACTGAGCAGTACTGAGCACTTAGTCACTATGATAGTCTACTGACTTGTCAAATTCTAAGCCTTCGTTTCTTCAGTTTTCCTTTTAAATAGATTCACTTAGCGACAATTTACAGTAGATTTCTTTCTTTCATGAACTGGAGTGGAAATGTAATAAATGATATTTCCGTTGGCTGTATTGACAGTTGGACTAATCCTGCCTGGTGTATCACATCAAAATATTTTACTGCAGGACGGTTTATTATGATTACTTCTATTTCAACAGTAGATCTAGCAATTCATTGTACCCTATGGCAAGTTTGTTGGACGGATGGCCGAGTGGTGTAGATACTCGAATGTCGACCTGAGAGTTCTGGGTTCAATCCTCGGTGACGCCCATGGGAATTTTTCCAGGTGTTATTTTGTGCAAAGTCGTCCCACAAGTCCACCCAGCTTTAAATGGGTACCTGACCTTAGGTTGGGGAAGTAAAGGCGGCAGTGCGTTGTGCTAACCACACAATCCCACTTCATCTGCCCCGATGGCCTAGTAGGGCTAAAGGAACTTTTTATAGCAGTTTAGGTCATTGCGGTATGTAGGCGGTCTCCAAATGTTGCATATAAAGTACATTAAGTCAATGTGAGCTATATTCACACAAAGGATAGTGGCTTTATTTGCTATTCCGCGCATCGCCTGGTACATTCGTTGGTTGTCAGGCACATGTTTGAGAACACCTTTGTCTCAGTAATAATTATATTGTACCTTTCTTCGTTCAAGTATTAATTTGTTTCGATAACATGAAAAAAAGGAATAACTCGTTTCTGGAGTGAATCTATTAATCAAGAAAGCCACCACATTATAGATGTCCAATGGCCTGACATTAAACCAATAACTATTAATAGTACAGCTGTTCAGCAACATTATCTTCATAATTGACCTATGTGTACTTATTACAACAGCGGATCTATGTCAGGCTTCTAACACGTCATAGATATTGATTGATCGATCGCTTGAAATCCTAGATGAATACATTATTCACTACCACATTTCTGTTTAGAGTTATTAGTAATTGTGCATCTTTGGTTGTATTTCATTACTAGCTTTTCAAATTTAATTTGATAATAACTTGATTTTCATCACATACACTTGACAACTACCCTTGCATGCCCCTATTATATTTTCAGATGGGATTTGATTCACTATTTGTCAGTCGCATCGATTTCGAAGATTTGGCAGAAAGAAAGAGAACCCAGAACATGGAATTCGTCTGGTACACCAGTCCCCAGAACTTGAGTAGGTACATTCACTCCCTGAGGCTAAATCACATTGTCCTGCTAAATCTACTTTTTCCTTTTTTTTTTTTAAATCCGAACCCCCGTCGCACTAGTTCAGATCTGATATAGTAATTACAGGAATAAATAAACCGTTAATCGTGTTTTTGTACTTTGTATGTTTAAAAAAATCTGGCTGGAAAAATCTGGTTTATAATGTCTTCACCCTCCAGAGAACCGGTCTGCGCTGTTTACCCAAGTCACCTACGATGGCTACTACGCCCCTAACGGCTTTGTGATGGACAGCGGATCAGTATCGCCCAATCAGGTGACACTTTATTTCCATGTTCGGTCCAATGAAACAGGCTTTTTGCAGGTTCAAACTATCTCTTCCACCCCACCCACCCCCCCTTACACGGGTACAGGAAAATATATGAACGTATGTACACGTCAGAAGCATGAAATAGACATGACAAACATACATGGTAACCAGTACTTTTGAAATGCATGAAATTCTACTCACTATTAACGCCATTTTATATTGTTAGGGCGTTCCTGGACAAAAAGTTGAGGGGGGGCATTGCGCGCTCGGTCCCCAGTTAGTCGGCCCCTACCCACTTTTTTTTTTTGGCGTTTTATTTGATTTTACTATAGTCTGTTATTTTTTTCTTTCCGCTTCCCGCCGCCCAACCCCAGAAATTAAATTGTATTCACTTGAGGTTATTCACCTATCCCCGTCCCTCCCCCTTTCCCATCCCAGTTTGCGATCTCTGGGTTGGGGATCTTGTTCTTATGACAAGGTGAAGTTGAAAGTAGGTCATGTTTTCAATGTCTGTTTGCACTGTACAGCAAATACAACAGACATGAGGAAATGTGTACGTTCTGGCTGTTGGCTAAATAGAGTTCGATATCCACGTCAGTCGATACAAAATCGTTATCTGCAATAAATTGTGTTTTCTTTAATTGACTTACCTTAACCTATTTATTAAACTGCAAAGCAATGATCATATATATAAACATGTCTATATCAAAGTATTAATCCTATACATTTACATTTAAATTTAAAAATAGTAATAAAACGCCTAACATATTTTAAAAACGTAGGTATAAAGTGACGTTCTCATAGATAGCCAAAGTAACAACTGACTAGGGCACCATTGCCAAAGTAACAACTGACTAGTGCACCATTCCCAAAGTAGCAACTGACTAGGGCACCATTGCCAAAGTAGCAACTGATTAGGACTCCATTGCCAAAGTAGCAACTGACTAGTGCACCATTGCCAAAGTAACAACTGACTAGGGCACCATTGCCAAAGTAACAACTGACTAGTGCACCATTGCCAAAGTAACAACTGACTAGTGCACCATTGCCAAAGTAGCAACTGACTAGTGCACCATTGCCAAAGTAGCAACTGACTAGGACTCCATTGCCAAAGTAGCAACTGACTAGGACTCCATTGCCAAAGTAGCAACTGACTAAGGCTCCATTGCCAAAGTAACAACTGACTAGGACTCCATTGCCAAAGTAGCAACTGACTAGGACTCCATTGCCAAAGTAACAACTGACTAGGACTCCATTGCCAAAGTAGCAACTGACTAGTGCACCATTGCCAAAGTAGCAACTGACTAGGACTCCATTGCCAAAGTAACAACTGACTAGTGCACCATTGCCAAAGTAACAACTGACTAGTGCACCATTGCCAAAGTAACAACTGACTAGGACTCCATTGCCAAAGTAACAACTGACTAGGACTCCATTGCCAAAGTAGCAACTGACTAGTGCACCATTGCCAAAGTAGCAACTGACTAGGACTCCATTGCCAAAGTAGCAACTGACTAGGACTCAATTGCCAAAGTAGCAACTGACTAGTGCACCATTGCCAAAGTAGCAACTGACTAGGACTCCATTGCCAAAGTAGCAACTGACTAGGACTCCATTGCCAAAGTAGCAACTGACTAGGACTCCATTGCCAAAGTAACAACTGACTAGGACTCCATTACCAAAGTAGCAACTGACTAGTGCACCATTGCCAAAGTAACAACTGACTAGGACTCCATTGCCAAAGTAACAACTGACTAGGGCACCATTGCCAAAGTAGCAACTGACTAGTGCACCATTGCCAAAGTAGCAACTGACTAGGACACCATTGCCAAAGTAGCAACTGACTAGGACTCCATTGCCAAAGTAGCAACTGACTAGTGCACCATTGCCAAAGTAACAACTGACTAGGACTCCATTGCCAAAGTAGCAACTGACTAGTGCACCATTGCCAAAGTTGCATCTGACTAGTGCACCATTGCCAAAGGGCTCCCTATCAATGAAAATACATAGAATAAAAAATAATTCCGCCGCCTCGACAGATACTTTTTTTTTCTGTTAGGGGCCAGGAACATTTCTTTGTCTATGTGCCCCAGGGGCCAAGTGCGACTCTGCACGTAAATCCATCAGGGGGGAAACAAAGACCAGACTACCGCCCTCTGGTGGTGGCACATAAATAATAATAAATATAATTAGGTTAATGTGTCCATAAATCACATGTTTACGTTCATCAGCTGGCTATAAACTTTTTACTGCATCGAACATTGTACAATATTGTACATACATTGTTCATACTCGTTATCTTAAGAGAACAAAGACCTTGCCCCCTCACCCCGACCCCCTAGAGACTATGGTCTGGTAATTCAATAAGTATTGGGCCAGTGAATGTGAACATTAATTTACACGTGCTGAGTTATTGTCTTGTTGCAAGGCTGCCAATCTGAGTAATTTTTTAATTCAGATCTAGATATAGTTGGCAAGTGAAGTTGTTGTACATCTGCTTACCACATTAGGTCTATAATATGAAATAGCAGTATTGTTATTTACCAACACATGCATTATAATATGAAATAGCAGTATTGATGTTTACCAACACATGCACTATAATAATACGAAATAGCTGTATTGATGTTTACCAACACATGCACTACAATAATACGAAATAGCTGTATTGATGTTTACCAACACATGCACTATAATATGAAATAGCTGTATTTATGTTTACCAACACATGCACTATAATATGAAATAGCTGTATTGATGTTTACCAACACATGCACTATAATATGAAATAGCTGCATGGCTGAATTTACCACACTAGTTCTATAACATCGATTTGATAAACAAGATTTGAGGACACAGCTAACAAACCCACAGTCAGTGGTGAAACTAATTAAAAGCTTATAAAAACGACTAGCTATTTCTTTAATTGCATTAATTGGCCTACTCAAATATCGAATTATATATTTCGTCAAAAATATTATTACTCCGGGGACCAGTGGCGTAACTTTGTGGGGGCGCGGGGGTGGCGGAATAAGCGGTACGCGCAAGGCCAATACCGTTGCCTTCGATGACGATGGCAGTGGCAATACTTACTTTTCCGTTAGACAGCGAAGTCACCACTGAAGTTGTTTGTTAGTTGTTTGTCTCATTATGACTTATTTTTTTGTCATTGATTCGTGATCCAAGTCACGATGACAGTTTAACTTGCCAGAATTTAAAAAAAAGGGTTTTTATCCGTACAAAAACAACTGATATTAAGAAACCATTTTTTCGTTGTGTGATTTTATTCATTCATTTTTTTTTTGTTTCTTCTGTTTGTTTAGGTGTCTGAGTTGGATGCAGTGCATTTCATCAAGATAATAAAGCAAAGGGTAAGGAGTTCAAAGGTCATGGTCAATTTAATCTCATTACGTCACTGTACTCTTAATATACAATTTTTTTATTTCATCTGTTGTTGGATGATGGCATTAGGGGGGTGGTTGGGGGAAGGGAAATACATCTTCTTTGAATATTCGTGTAGATTTTAGTGGTTCGTCAGAGATTTCTTCATGTCGTTTGTCCCTTGACCACGCCCTGTCGTTCTTTGAGGGGGGGGGGACTTCAGCGAGACCGTCGTGTCTTGTGATTTCCCGAAAAATCGCTAAATTCTAGCCAGTCCATTATAGCCAGTCCATTGTGGCCATTCCATTATAGCCAGTCCATTATAGCCAGTCCATTATAGCCAGTCCATTATAGTTAGTACATTATAGCCAGTCCATTATGGCCAGTCCATTATGGCCAATCCAACAATCTAGTTCATTCTCTTCAGCGCTCCCTGAAGGATCCACTGCATTACAGCATTGTAAAAGTATTTCGGTGTGAGACATACCCCATTTATGTCAACTTTCCCCTATTTACTGTATCCAGGAGTGGTTCCTGGGTATCTACCAGTCCGCCAGGCTGCTAATAATTTCCTTGACATATGTATTCCTCTTGTGCTCCATGTATGAGTTTTGGACACGTTTTTCTTAAGCACCTGGTCTCAAATGCCTGTATTTGTGTAGCCTACCCAGAGCCGGATTTACAATTTTAGGGGCCCTAGACCAACAAAAAATTTGAGGCCCCCTTTTCGTGCAAACTACTTAACATTTTGGGGGCCCCTTACTTCGTGGGGGGCACTAGTCCACGGCCTAGTCGGCCTATATGTAAATTCGGTCCTGTGTACACCGTACATAGCTATATTTATACAACCTACAACTACAGATGTATGAAGCAGGCAATCTTCAACTAACTGCGGCATTCTTAAAATGAATATTAAAGACGGTGCTCATTGGGCCCTAGCCTATTACATACGTTAATAAACATTTGTAATTTAATACCTGGAAAGGGGCCTAGGGCACCGTGTTAAGGCTCCAAGGACAACACGCTTTGAACCACTAATGTGAGTGCCCTATCTGCACAGCATGAAGTTGATGATGTGCATGCAAGTATTTATTCTGAGTACAGAGGTATATATTACAATGATTTCTCCCATGCCGTGTTTTAGAAATTTAGGAACCAGTTATACATGACGAAAGTTCACAAGAACATTAAGAGGTTTGGGGAATTTGTTCACTGTCAGTGCGTGTGCGTGTGGATGTATACAAGGTCAAACAAGTGCCAGGAAGCTATAAATGACGGGGTTCTTACACTGAAGTGTTCTGGACGCAACAATAAGTGTGTTGCACATTGCTGCAAGACGGATTTAAACGGTTGATGGAAACAATTTCAACAGGAAATGGATATAGAGATGTATATTGAGTAATTTATTTATAGGTGCAAATACGTATACTAAGACAGACAGGCAGACAGAGAGACATGCAGGCAAGCAGACAGACAGGCAGACAGACAGACAGGCAGGAATACAGACATTACCTAACGTTCACCTAGTTTATTGTCTATTGTTTCCAAAGTTACACTCCCTAGACATTAACGTGCTTACATGTTTACTAGTCATTTTATAACTCAATATTTATTAAGTGAAAGTAGGCCATACAATGTATATCCCTGGCGTGATGTTCAGTCCAAATGGTAAATAAAACAAACAACAAATACTCCCACAGTTAAACTATTATATCAGACTTGTAAAAAAAAAAAAGGAAAAGACTTTTGCTGTACAGAGGTAAAAAAAAACAACCTATAACCGGCACCCTAAAAAAAAAGAGACTAAAACACAGACACACACTGTAAAAACCCATTTTGTAGCCAAGCGCACTGAACAAGTTAATTTCCCAAATGAGTGATAATATCTTAACCCCCCCTCATCCCTATCCCTTCGTCCATGATGCCAGTGCTAAGTGTGGTTCCCTTTATTTTTTTTATATTTTTAATCTGTGTATTGATTCGTCCCATTCTCTCTATTATTGTCCAGGCACAGAGCTATAAAAGCAAACATATTCTGGTGCCCATGGGATCAGATTTCGGATACAAAAACGCTCAGACCTGGTTTCATAATCTGGATCCATTAATCAAGAAAGTCAATGAAATTGTAAGTCATTACATGGAATTACATAATGTAAAATACACGTTTTTTTATGTATGTCATATGTAAAGTTATTTGTTATGTAGGGATGTTTGCTATTGATAGATGTATGATCATGTTTTGATTCTTTTATTTAGTGTGTTTCACATAGATGTGTCTTTGATGAAACCTGTATGGTGGTACATGTGTTGTGACCTATCTGTTGGTAGTCTCTAGTACATTGAAAGGAAGAGTCACAGAGGCAACTGCACAGCCAGGCTAATGGTCGGGGCATAAACTGCAGTTGCATGGGTGGTCGTGTGGTAAAGCGCTTGTCTTTCGACCTGAGGGCTCTGGGTTCAATATTCGATGAGAACCAAAAGTATTTTTCAGGTTAAAGTTCCCTCTCCTTTTTTCCCCCGAGGTGCCACAAAGGACGGGAATGAAATAAGTGCACTTCAAAATCCATCCCATAATGTTTTATAAGATCCTTACAGGGACTTCACATATGTCACCTCGCCCTTGTAGCCGATGACGACAGTCCTCTTCAAAATTTAGCAGATGCAGTTTTTTTTGTATGTAAGATTGTCTTGTGGCTCTGTCCAATAGCGATAGTATCCATCAGCTTGGGTTCAGTTCTGTATTAAGGTATTCTCAAGCTTTTTTTTTATTAGCCTCCTATTTGTGTGGAACCGGATGCATTGCTAACTCTTAAGAGCACACAGTGCGCTTTTATATTTAATGTTTCAAGTACGCATCGTCTCATATTATTATGACACTAGCTGTACCCTGCAAAACCTTTGCAAATAATTATATCCCCTTAGGCTTGATCAGTAGGCTAGGTTATTTGTGGTTTCGGACAGATACGGTTTTTTCATGATTTGTATTACTATTGTTTAAGTTTGACGATTTTAAACTGGAATACTGTTGTATTATTTCTTTACTTTCGATTTAATGCAGAACCCTCACCGCTATTATTTATATAGACACTAAATTTCCACTAACATGTTTAACACAATTGAGTCTCATATAGATTTAATTTTTCACAGTAACAGGTTAATCTTTATCCATTTCTTATATTAGTTTTAATGTCTCTGCTCTAGGGCGGTCCTGGATTTAATATAAATGTGTTCTACTCCACCCCTTCCTGCTACACGTATTACGTCAACAAAGAGAAGTTAACTCTGGATGTAAAGAAAGATGATTTTCTCCCTTACTCTGTTCCGCCCTTCGCCTTTTGGACTGGCTACTACACAACAAGAGGTGGCATCAAGAAACACATAAAACTAGCCGGTCAGATTCTACAGGTGAGAGTAGCTTTCGACTTAACTGATCCATAGCTCTGATTATAGGTTGCAACCTAACATTTTGATATGGGTCACTTGTATACCATCGCCACCTTAAATTTTGATATGGGTCACTTGTATACCATCGCCACCTTAAATTTTGATATGGGTCACTTGAATACCATCGCTACCACACATTTTGATATGGGTCACTTGTATACCATCGCCACCTTAAATTTTGATATGGGTCACTTGTATACCACCGCAACCTTAAATTTTGACATGGGTCACTTGTATACCATCGCCACCTTAAATTTTGATATGGGTCACTTGTATACCATCGCCACCTTAAATTTTGACATGGGTCACTTGTATACCACCGCAACCTTAAATTTTGACATGGGTCACTTGTATACCACCGCAACCTTAAATTTTGACATGGGTCACTTGTATACCACCGCAACCTTAAACTTTGACATGGGTCACTTGTATACCATCACCACCTTAAATTTTGATATGGGTCACTTGTATACCATCGCCACCTTAAATTTTGATATGGGTCACTTGTATACCATCGCCACAACACATTTTGGTCTGGTTTCAGTGGGTGGGTGCTATCCGCCCTGTACGTGTATTTATCTGCTGCCGAAGGTGGACGGCATTTTGGTTGTTCAGTGCTGTGAAACCTCAAAAAAAAAACGAACTTAATTTGTAGGAAATTGTTTAGAATTCCTAATCATTCAGGTTTCTTGTCATTGTTTTACTTTACCAATGATATCAAATGAATGAACCCCCCCCCCAACCTCTCCAAAAAAAATACGATTTTCTAGAAAGAAAAATGTAGGTAAATCACCCCTTCACCTCTATGGGTGGTATTTGCTTTTCAACTACCTCAGAATCTGAGAATTTATCCTTTGAACTTCAAATCGGCGGTAAAGGGAGAGAAATACATCTGCAGTGTTTAAAACCATGATACCCCAGAATACAAGCTTAATTTTTATTTAAATGGATTTCAATTTCGATTCGTTCGGTCATTGAAAGATTGATTCATATAAAATTGTTTGATTCGTATTTGGATCCCCAACATAACTGGATATTTAACATTTGTTTTGCACTTGTATGCGACAATTACTCAACCACCGTCAGTACGAGGGCATCTGCCGAGATAAATACAATGAAACCTCACAAGTACTGCACTCAACTTCAATAGAAAAATTGATTGATTTGTATCGGAGAGTATCACAAAATATTTTGGCATATTTTGTGATCTCTCCTTCCTGGTCTGAGAGACATACCATGATCCACGGGGGATGGATCAAAGGGGTTCTCTAGTCAGGAAAAAAAAACCCTTTACTTGCGAGGGTGGTGGTACTGTGGTCAATGAGGACTATCCGAGACCGCAGTATTCACAGCTGGCGGTGGTGACGGATGTGGTCGGCACACAACACCCTTCCACACCGTCCCTCTCAAGCACACCTGCGCAGCTTGCCATTTCCGGCTGAGGGTACAGGCACACTACACCCTCCCTCTGTCGGAGTGGCAGGAAAAACCCCATTCCTTGCCATTCTGACCGACCGGCAGTACACACACCCTGCTGGTCTGGCCGGTTTGGGCAAGGATTAAAACCCATCTTTCTGCCGTCCCTGCAGATGATAGCGGGCACACTCACCCCGCCGCTCTGTAGGCATGGCAGACGTGCATCAGCGCCGCCAACAATGTTGGTGTGGTAGGCACACTACACCCTACCATGCTGGCAATGGCGGCGTTAAATAAAAAAAAAAAAGATTGATTGATTTATTCATCAATTGCAGGATCTCCACCCACTCAAAATTTTTGTTTTATCCATTTTTTTTTTACTGCTGGCCATTGCTGGAATCGGCCTTACATAATTACAGTGAAACCTTACAATCCGAACTGAATAAGTTCCATATAATCATTCGAAAATCAAATTTGTTGCCCCCTTGCGGAACTAGTGCTGTTAACACCATCGTCATTTACCCCCCTCCCCCCCTCACAAATCACGTGTGTTTGTTGCTAAAGGCTCTCAATGCATAAACACCCTGAGTTGTCTTACTACCAGGCGTGATGGCGCTGTACGTCCAGTCAGGTCCTAATGCATTTGAGTTCAGATGTTGGTCTGCCACAGTTTACATTGGGTCTGTCACAGTTTACATTGGGTCTGCCACAGTTTACATTGGGTCTGTCACAGTTTACATTGGGTCTGTCACAGTTTACGTTGTGTCTGTCACAGGTCTACATTTGGTCTGTCACAGTTTACATTGGGTCTGTCACAGTTTACGTTGGGTCTGTCACAGTTTACATTGGGTCTGTCACAGTTTACATTGGGTCTGCCACAGTTTACATTGGGTCTGTCACAGTTTACGTTGGGTCTGTCACAGTCTACATTTGGTCTGTCACAGTTTACATTTGGCCAGTCACAGTTTTTTTGTTGGTCTGTCTATCTTCCGGAGCCAATGAAAAAAAAAACATCACTCAGAACATATTATACAGGTAATTTACAAACCGATATGATGGATGCCACATGAACAACATGACGGGAAATGAAATAAATTACAAAAATGTGATATTTTTAAGTGAAAGTAATACTTTGTTACACTGTCTGTAAGCTGAAGTACACAACATGAGTTATGATAAAAATTCCAGTACTATAAATTTCGATGTATGGGATACATTTTTATTCGAGGTTTTTTTTTGGGATAAATCTGGATTTTTTTTCAATACTATGAAATAATAATTCTGGGTATTCTAAAATGCTTTAAAATAATAGATCTGGATAATTTTATTCTAGATATATTTTTTTGTATTATTCGCTATATACCTAGTACAATCTAGATAGTTTTCACATATTTTCTGGACAATTCTACAAGAAAATAGTTGGCAGCCCTGTCAATATGTATACGTTTCTAATTGATTAATGTAATACTAATTCGGTTATTAACATTTGGAGTTTACGTGCCGAGTCTGCAGCACCGTACAAATGCAGCTCTATTTTTTTTTAATCTTTATTCATATCAAAATGTAAAAATCGGAGAAAACACATAAAAACAGAAAGAATTTTTTTTTTTTAAATCTGAGTTGATTCAGTTTTATCCTTTCTTAACGGTTTCAAAGAAACTTGTTTCTTATTTTCTAGCCACTCCCCCCACCCTTCCTACCCCCCCCCCCACCTCCTTTATTGTACCTTTTAATTCACAAATCTAGTTGACAAACAAATCTGAACACGCTGTCACCAGGAAGAAATAATTCTAATTAAGTTTATTTTTTCTTCCATTCGTTTGTGTAGCTCCAACAGAGATTTTGTGATGATGACAGAGAATACGAAAACAAAAACCACCAAGTTTAGTTGTCTGTTTGTTTGTTTGTTTGTTTTGTTTAAAAAAAATCCTTTCAAGTAAAAAGAGGAAAGAGAAAAAATATTTAGTCCACTGACATGTTTCGTTGTGTGGCATGTTAGACAAATTGAACAGAAAATGTCACCTACCTTTATCATTGAACATGTCATCCATTTCCTGAATTCGCCAGTCATTGTCTTCCAAACATTATTTTATCCGATGGCAGCTTTCAGAAAAGATAAACACATTCATTACTGTTGTCTTATTTATTTTTTTTTCATTCCATTAGGACGTCAAAGTACCAGCTATTTAACCACATTTTTGTTTACACAATATTAGGCAGGTAGCTAGGCAGGCTGGTAGAGATTATACGTTTGTCAAAACTGTAGAACAACGTCCCCCCTCCCGGTCGTTATGTGCGTTTCTAGTCCATTTGCGCAGCTAAATGTACAATCAAGCCACCAGTAACTAGATAGGATGGGGGGGGGGGGGGTCAAATATGTCTAGCCCTCGTTACATGACACAACAAACACGTTGAACCAAGTAATGTTCTGGAATTATTGCATTCATACACGGTTATACTAAATCAGACAATAACAACTATGTTGTCAAATATGAAAACTATATTGCGTGCTATCTGTACAGTTGGCCACATGATTTGTTAGAATTCTGTGTGAACTAAATAAACTAATTATGTTCCATTTCAGAGCTGCAAACAGCTGTCGATATTTACATATCTGGAGGACTCATTTCATTCAGTCAATATACTTAGTAAGTAGTTTTGTGGTGTATTGTTTTGTTTTTTTTTTGGTTTGTGTGAACTTTGAACTTGTTCTGTTATTCTGTAAATGCTAAGATGTTCATGAGTTGACCTTTGACATTATGAGCTGGCCAGATCCATTATGTGTTGGAGTGTTGTTCGTTTACTTCGTTTTGAAATTATTTAGCTTTTAGTTCGTTCATACAATAACAAGTGGAGGACATGCAATTAAATCAACTTGCCCAACGGCTATTGGGCCTTCTTGAACAGTTCACTTAGTGGGCCCCCACAAATTTTAAAATATCATACATTTGGCCCTTCGATTGATTCTGCCAGCCAATATGTTTAAAACAGTAAGGTAGTAAAGTTGCACAGATGTTGTTCATCTGATTTTTCCCATTTCTCTCTCTCTCTCTCTCTCTCTCTCTCTCTCTCTCACACACACACACACACACACACACACAAACACATCAGTCAATGAAGTAACTTTAAGTATATCCGCAATTGCTTTGAAATCATACTACAGTAGATAGAATTATATCAACATTTTCACAGTCAGTGTTACGTTCTCCAGGAAACCACGACAGCTAGGGAAGGTAGGGGGGGGTGACAGACGGGGACACACTGGGCAGGGAAAAGGGGTGGAGTTAAAGCAAGATACAATCCTCTTTTTCAAACTCCAATAATTTCCATAGAAATGTAAGGTCAAACTTAAAAGTGAATGAAAGAAAGTACCTAGCTGGAAAAATGAAAACAATTTTTCCTAGATGAATAGTGAACAAACGTGAGCAGTTAAGAAATATGCAATACATCATTGCACGCATAGGTGGGAGTCACCGGTGGCACTCACTCTTGATTCCATTGTGAGAAGATCACCTGGCATGTTCATTGGAATCTGCCATAGGATTAATAGGCATGGAATATTTTATTAAGAATCAATCTTTTATATCATGCTGTTTAAGGTCAAAGATAAAAAACTTATATTGAATTCAGCTTTATTTATAGCTTGTATTAATGAAGTTCTCTCTCTCTCTCTCTCTCTCTCTCTTTCTCTGTGTGTGTGTGTATGTGTGTGTGTGCGCGCGCGCGGTTGTGTGGGTAATTGATTGAGTTGAAATACAGGGTGGGCGGTGCTATCAGATACACAATATCTATTTTTACATCTAAGTGCGATGACGTCATTTTGGCGTATATTGACGTAGGAATACAGCTCTTGGAAATTACTTAAAAACTTTTTTTCTTTTTCTTTTAATTAACAAACGGTGAAGATTTAATCTATTAACACCAGAACCTCAGCTAAACTTACATAGAGATATCTCTCGTTCACTTCTAAGTGGCTATTCATCAAGATGTCATAATATCTATATTACAAATAGAGATTTAAGAAATTCGAAAACCGCCAGCTTTATTATTATTCAAAGACTCGCGACCTCCATTTAAAAAATGACGTCACGCGTTTTCTGTATTTTCATGACTCTCTGTAAGGTCTTTGACATATTTATTGCAATCAAGCTTGACCTATATTTATGACTGTTTAATCTGTCAAAACTGCGTGTAACTTATTCCTCTATATGACAGGGGACGCAATGGGAGTGATGCAGCACCACGACGCCATTACGTGAGTATAAATATTTACCTTTTTGTTTTTTAACTCTTCAAAATGTCAGATTTTCCCTGAAAGTTGTGGGGTTAACGGGGGGGGGGGGGCTATTGGTGAGTTCCATTTGAGAATATATGATTCCGTTTGACTCCTTTAAAGGACAGTATTTTGTTAGGGGACAGTGTTGTGAGTGGGTTCAAGTGAAGTGAGGGCAATGTGTAATGAAATGGTTTAGTGATGGTCTTAATTTCCCTCCCCCCCCCCCTCCAGTTTTTTTTAGAAAATTCTATCCAGAGTCTTGCTTACTTTTTTGGGGGGAGGTGGAGGAAGCCTAGACGAAAGTGCTTTTGGAGGTCAAAGGTTATTTGGGGGTAACAGTCAAAGGTATTTGGGGGAGGGGGGATCTTTACACTAGTGGATTTGGGAGTATCCAAGCATATGTGTGTTGGGAGTTGGGAGGTGCCAAAAGGCATAGGTGTATATGGAGAAAATATGCAAGGTGCACTAGGTGACCCAAGGCAAACACGGCTGGAAATCTACCGCTTGAAAATGTTGGTCGCCAAACTGCTAATTCAGCGCCAGTTGTATCTTTTTGTTAAAAATAATGTCACACCCATCCTTCAGGGACTCTCATCCACGGTATGACGTCAGTGCAAGATTTACATTATGTTGCTCTGGTAAGCAAAATGGCGGATCTTATTTTGACAATTCTTTTGAGATCGTCTGCTCGTAGTTTAATGTGACCATACCTCTTTAAGTCAGGTTATAAACATGCTGAGTTATGTTGGTGTTGTTGGTGTTGTGTTGTTGGTGTTGTTGGTGTTGTAGGTGTTGTTGGTGTTGCTGGTGTTGCTGGTGTTGTTGGTGTTGTTGGTATTGTTGGTGTTGTTGGTGTTGTAGGTGTTGTTGGTGTTGCTGGTGTTGTTGGTGTTGTTGGTGTTGTTGGTGTTGCTGGTGTTGTTATTTTTTTTTCCTGAAGAGTCTAATGATATAGTTATTTTATAAAGGCTCTCAATTAGCATATTGCTAACACATCAACACACAGGAGAAGAAATAGAATGCTAGAATTTGATGAACATATTTATATGTATATGTTATCTTCGAAAAATCTGGTTACATCGCTTATAGATTCTGGTCACCATTGTGTAAGAATTCCGAGAGATTTTATTTTCTTTTTTAATTCAACAGCGGCACTCAGAAGAAACACGTTCTTCAAGATTACAACATGTTGTTAAGCAACGGCACCTTCGAGTGTGAGGTAATTTATGCAGACTAAACAGCCATTGGCTTAACTTAATGCAAACATTTAAAGATGATTTTCTTTTTTGTTTTCTCATTAGACTCAAACCAAATGCATATATTAACTTTCATTGTTAACTGAATTACAATTATTTCTCATAAGCTTCACTTTTTAACTTTTAAATTGTTTTAGAAAAAAAACCCGTACTTTAGATTTTAGTACTTTTTTAAAAATATCTTCCATCTTTCGATCTTATTTTTTTTTAATTGTTCGTTTTTACAAAATCTTTTACTTGTTAAAGTTGATTATTTTCTCCCCAACCTTTTACTTGTTAAAGTTGATTGTTTACTCCCCAACCTTTTACTTCTTAAAGTTGATTGTTTACTCCCCAACCTTTTACTTGTTAAAGTTTAATTGTTTACTCCCCAACCTTTTACTTGTTAAAGTTGATTGTTTTCTCCCCAACCTTTTACTTGTTAAAGTTGATTGTTTACTCCCCAACCTTTTACTTTTTAAAGTTGATTGTTTACTCCGAACCTTTTATTGATTAAATTTGATTGTTTACTCTCAACCTTTTACTTGTTAAAGTTGATTGTTTGCTCCCAACCTTTTACTTGTTAAAGTTGATTGTTTAATCCCCAACCTTTTACTTGTTTAAGTTGATTGTTTACTCCCCAACCTTTTACATGTTAAAGTTGATTGTTTACTCCCAACCTTTTACTTGTTAAAGTTGATTGTTTATTCCCCAACCTTTTACTTGTTAAAGTTGATTGTTTATTCCCCAACCTTTTACTTGTTAAAGTTGATTGTTTACTCCCCAACCTTTTACTTGTTAAAGTTGATTGTTTACTCCCAACCTTTTATTGATTAAATTTGATTGTTTACTCTCAACCTTTTACTTGTTAAAGTTGATTGTTTGCTCCCAACCTTTTACTTGTTAAAGTTGTTTGTTTACTCCCCAACCTTTTACTTGTCAAAGTTGATTGTTTACTCCCCAACCTTTTACTTGTTAAAGTTGATTGTTTACTCCCAACCTTTTACTTGTTAAAGTTGATTGTTTATTCCCCACCCTTTTACTTGTTAAAGTTGATTGTTTACTCCCAACCTTTTACTTGTTAAAGTTGATTGTTTATTCCCCAACCTTTTACTTGTTAAATTATTGTTATATTCCACTTGAAGTTTTTCCACTAGTTACATTACATGGATGATGTCTAGTTTACCTCCTTTATTCAAAGCCAGATGTTTAGATTAGTTTTTTTTCAAATTGAAGAGTACAGTTATTTTGATAATTGTGATGAAGTTGAGCATTTCAAAATGATGTCAGACAATACGTCACCTCGTGAGATTCAAGATAAACGTTTCATTTCAACATAAAGTTATTCCTACATTTATAGACTTGACGTACAGATCAGTTTATTCTAAAGTTTAACTGAAGTTAGCCATTAAATTTTAAATTTCACTAGCCCTGTTATAAACACGCAATATTTTAAAAACCAGTTTCGTCTAGTTTTGATAAAAGTTTATCACATAATTATAACTTTTTTTTGTTGGCACCCTGTAGTCTTGATTGTATTAGAACTACTATTTTAAATGTACTTTAGTTGTATTCTGAGTAGTTTGGGGTGTGTTTTGTTAGGGTATTTTTGTTTTCTTTTGGAAAATCCTAAGCAGAGACTTTTGAGATATGTTTATACTAATCATTTTTCATGATGGCCCTATAACATCTATATACATAATAGTGGTGTGGGTTCTGCGTTGAATCGAAAGTAAAGAATTAATACAACAGTATTCCAGTTTAAAATCGTCAAACGTAAACAATAGTAATAAAAATCATGAAAAAATCGGAACTGTCATAAACAAAAAATAACCTAGCCTACTGATCAAACCTAAGGGAATGGTTTTGCAGGGTACGGCTAGTTAGATTGTATTGTAATGTATACAGAAAACTGGTTCTTTGACAGTGAGGTAGAGGATTACTTGCCCTTTCATAATTAGGGTTTTGATTTCTGGTTGGGCATTAAAACTTCTTGACGCATGTTTAATCACTATTTTTTTTTAACCAGGAATGTTTGTTTCATTTTCAATTTCGATATGACATATTCAACCTCATCTTACCGGTAATGTGCGCATTTAACATTCGGGAGATTAGAATTATAAAAAATAAAAAGTAATATTAATGTCTAGACTGGACCGCCTGTTAGCCGGCTATCAGTTTTCCCGGAAAGGTAACACCGCGATCATTAGCCGCAGGTGTCTGTAAATAATTTAGAAAATAATATCGGTTAGGATAATTGTGAATCTGATTTCGTTACTTTTAATGTCAGATGTATTAACGAATTATTTTTTTGTAATGTCAGATCTAGCAGCTTCATCGGAAACCTTGACTAGTTTAAAAATAACAAATGGTTATGTTACGTTAGGATATAAAAGGCTAAAACAAGTTAGTTATACAGCTATATATATATATATATATATATATATATATATATATATATATATTAGGGCTGTACCGGAATCCGATTCCGGTTCCTGTTAAGCCGGATTCCAGCAGTTTTAATAAATCTGGTTCCGATTCCGGTTCCGGTTAAAATGTGCCGGATTTAAGCCGGATTTCTTCGTTGTTGAAATTTTTAAGAAATTTTTTTAGCGCAACATATTTCAAAAATATGTTGCGCTACAGAATTAAATTAAAACAATAACTTCCTTTGCTTTTTTAAAACTACAATAACGTCGATCGCTATTAGTTCTATATGTTAGTAAAAACATATTAAAAAGGAAGATTTGAATCGTATTTAGTCTAGTAATACGACACCTAGTCTTCCGCTAGTTTGATTCCGTGTTTTCCATAAACTATATTAAGCTTTCAAAGTTTAAGTTCTTTAAACAGCAGACAACGATCTATTTTGGGTGTTTACAGTTTAAAAATAGTTCAATAATTTATTTTTCTGCAAATTTTTTAAATTAGGAGATTTTGTCACGATTTAAATAAAATTCCTCCCATATTTAGATAAATAACTTGAAGATACATTTTAAATTGAACATTAAAGTGATATTGATTTAGATTTGACATGCATTTCAATTTGCGTTTTATGGGAAATAGTCAGATAATGACTTAAAGGAAAGTATGAATGAAATAAGATTTGGTGACGTCACTATGGAAAATTAAAGCAAGATGAACTATTGGGTGGTGCCACAGTATATATATATATATATATATATATATATATATATATATATATATATTGGAAGGGGTTTTATCACATTCTTCAAGATCTAAATGGTTAATACTGTTTTTTGCTTTCTAGAACTTAAAAACTAAATTTTTATTTATTTTTCATTCTTAAATCTTTTTTATGTTAGGCGAGAACTTACTACATCGTTCGAAGAGTTACTATTGAATTCGGTAAATCCGGTTCCTGTTCCGATTCCGGCAGGATTCAAATATTAAATCCGATTCCGGTTCCGAATCCTGCAGGATCCAAAAATTGCAATCCGGTACAGCCCTAATATATATATATATAGGCTCGGTTTTTAAGGTCCAATCTATAGATTACTCAGACTAAATTAGCTTACTGTTTCAGAATTGGGTGTGTATTTTCAGTTGGTTATGGCCAGAGCTTATCGAAAAATCTGGGAATTGCCGGAATCTGAAATATCGCGTGTAACACCACAGTTTTGTCCAGGGCTGAATATAAGCTCGTGTCATGTGACTGAAGGAACCAATCCGGTGAGTGCCCTCCATATGTTGAACACCTCTTTATCTCCCCAGTCCACGCCCCCACACACACACACATATGCACGCGCGCACTTTATATTTCTGATCAACGAATATTACCGTGACAAAAGGTTATTTTTATGAATTTGTGTCTGTATCGACTAATAATTTCTCTCATAAATACATATTTCAAAATCTTAAATTATTTTGTCTAAGGTCTAGGTTTTTATCTTTAGACACGAATTTAAAATAAAGTTGTTGTTTTGTTCTCCATTTTAGAATATTACTAAATGTTTTCGTAAACAAATATATTTTCAAAATTAATCTTTTTTTTTCAAGTTATTTCGGGTTTTAATTTTAGAAAAAAAAAAAGAACTTAAATTTTAATTTCAGCTAATCTCCTTCTACACATGAACATAATCTCATTTTGATTGTTCCTATAGCCAGAGAAAAAAAATTCTCCAGAGGCAAAATATTACTAACGTTGTAGTCTTTTTTATGTAACCAACAATTTTTTAAATAAACATTATAAAATTTTAAAATTTCAGTTCTTAGTGACGGTTTACAACCCGTTGTCATGGAGAGTAATAACAGAGGTACGACTTCCTGTACTCTCTAAACATTTCACTGTGAAGGAATCAAATGGACAGGAAGTTCCCTTTCAGGTATACATATAGATGTGTAAGGATAAAGTATTAGAAGGAGGTTTACATGAATGGAGTATAGGAAAGATTCCAGTCTCTCTCTCTCTCTACAACAATAATATTAGTCTCTGACTCTCTACAACAATCACTCCAATCTCTAATGCTCTGCAACAATCATTCCAGTCTCTCTCTACAGCAATCATTCTAGTCTCTGAATTTCTACAACAATCATTTCAGTCTCTGACTCTCTAAAACAATCGTTCCAATCTCTGACCCTCTACAACAATCATTCCAATCTCTGACTCTCTACAACAATCGTTCCAGTCTCTGACTCTCTTAATCAATCATTCCCGTCTCTGACTCTCTACAACAATCATTCCAGTCTCTGACTCTCTACAGCAATCCTTTCAGTCTCTCTCTCTTCAACAATCATTCAAGTTTGTGACTCTCTACAACAATCATTCTAGTCTCTGACTCTCTACAACAATCGTTCCAGTCTCTGAATCTCTACACCAATCATTCCAGCCTCTGACTCTCTACAACAATCATTCCAGTCTCTGATGCTCTACAACAATCATTCCAGTCTCTGACTTTCTACAACATTCATTGCAGTCTATGATGCTCTACAACAATCATTCCAGTCTCTGACTCTCTACAACAATCATTCTAGTCTCTGACTCTCTACAAAAATCATTTCAGTCTGTGACTCTCTACAACAATCATTCCAGTCTGACTCTTTCCAAGCAATCATTCCAGTCTGTGACTCTCTACAATAATCATTCCAGTCTGACTCTCTACAACAATCATTTTCAACATTGGAATCGTCGCTTGTTTTCAACGGAGTCTGATTGGTGTAAACAAAACGGAAAAAGTGGGTCAGGGGGGAGGGGGGGGGGGCAGAGGGCGTTATTAATCTCCATCCCACAAAACTAGTCAGTAGACATTCTCCCACCCCGTCCACCAGAATGTGAACGTTTAAAATTGCTACATGTCTATTTCATTTGATTATGTCTACCAAAACCAGCATGTGACTGAAACATACTTTATCATAGTAACTGAGTAACATGTGTCCTCCAGTAAAGAAGCTGTGTCGCCAAGTGAATTCCAATATTGGGCGGCATTTTAATATCTATAGTAAAAAAAAGTAAAGTTCCCTTAACCCTAACGGGCCATCGGGGCAGATGAAGTGTAGAATTCATCTGTTTCTATAACCTCGGCATATGAAGGGGTTGTGTGGTTAGCACAACGCCCAGTCGCCTTTACTCCCCCCAACTTAATGTCAGGTACCCATTTAAAGCTGGGTGGACTTGGGGACTATCACCAGGACTTTTAATATCTATGATTGGTTCTAATTAAATATTTTCCAATTTCCCATGAAAGTCTCTCACTTAAAGTACGTTCAAGTATACTCTGTAATCTGGGGTGGGGGGGGGATATTTTAATAAAATTGGTTATTATGTATGCGCTAACCAATGCGCGACATAGCAGCACTGTTACATTTAGAAAACGAAAAGAAAAAAGGTTTTAAAAGATGCATTCTTTTCAAAAAAATTTAAAACACGATCTACATGAAGTCATCACACATTCAATTTATTGATTTTTTTTTTGTTTAATGTAATGATGCGCCGTAGATAAGATAAAGACAGTTTCTCTTTTCAAAATGACATTTTATCGACTGCATACCGAATAAACTCCTTGAGTTTTAATTGTTGTTTTTAATTCCCCAAACACACACACATACACACACTCCTTCATTCAGTATTCATTAATCGGGTGTTGTCTGCACATCTTGACATGTCACAGATCGTTCCGGTTCACGAGCATATCAGGAAAATTCCAGAAAGAGAATCCACCTCGGACTCTGAGCTGGTCATGCAGACCCCTCTACCGCCACTGTCGGTCACAACATTCTTGGTCCAGCCACAAGAAGGTATTGTTTGGTTGTTGTTGTTGTTGTACTTTGTTTGTATTTGATATTAGTAACAGCCATTTTGAATGTTTATTTAAAATATAGACAAATAAGAAAAAACCCTTAAGACCAGACCTGGACAAACAGTGGCGTAGTGAGGGGTGGGCAAGGGAGGCTTCATGCCCTGGGCGCTACTCACAAAGGGGTGCCAGATGGCATGTTTTACATATAATATTAAATGGTTTTCGAATGGGGGGGCGCTAAAAAGGTATTGTGCCCCGGGTGCGATTTAAGCTCGCTACGCCACTGCGGACAAAGTAAGGTCTTGCTCTACACTAGACCAGCATACCCTTCCGCCAAACTAGAGACCAACATACCCATAGACTGAAATACCCTTACGTAACACAAGACCTACATACTAGGGTCTGCTATATTACATGTGCTGTCGCTACCATGACTGTTCATTCGTTTGTTTTTTGGGCCAAATGGAAAGCTACATTTGGGTGCAATTGTTTAAAGCCGACATGCTTTTAAAAAAAAAAGCTTACGACAAGTGGGCCCCATAAAGAGTAGGCCCCAGGCTGCTGTCTAGTTGAATGCCTCGGAATGCAGCATTATGAATTTGATGGTTTACAATGATCCGAAATAAAATTTTATATCATTAGGGAAATTGTTAATCCGCTGTTGTATCCAGTTAAACTTTGACTTTAGTGCAATTAATGTTAAATGCTTTTTATTGTATTATGTTTGATCTGTACCCACATTGCCTTGATATGATCTATTACCTAGACTGGTTTTTATTATATCTCTCGTTATTATTTATTTCATATGTGTCAAGGGGAGGTAACCACTGTCCAGTATGACGAGGCATCATTTCTCAAGGAGATTCTGATAGTGGAAAACGAGGTAAAGTTTGCTTTGTTTTTGTTTTTCAATTGTTGTTTTTTTTTTGTTAGATTGTTTTTTCCTTGCAGTTATATGATTATTTATTTATAGTGCCGACATGTGTGAACGCATGACATTTCCTCAGTCCAAGATATGTTTCCGCTTCAGTTATATTATTGCGTTATTACCGTTTTGCTATTGATTTCCCCCCCCCCTGCCCCCATGTTGTCTTGGGGAATTCATGAATCTGCATCTCGGATTTTCGGCTTTACCGCACCGCCTGACTAGATCGGCTTGATCGATTATCTAACTGGGCGAAATTGGAGATTTGCTTGTGACATGTATCTGTTCAATACACAGACAGACTGACAGACAGACAGGTGTGCAGTATAAGCTTTCTTTTTTTTCATTTGAATATAAGCTATACAGGTGAGGAAAAGTCAGGAAGGTAGACATATAAGAGAAGTCAAATAGAAAACATATATATATATATATATATATATGTGTGTGTGTGAGCAGTCGAATAGACTAGACATTTATATGAGCAGTGAAATAGATAAAATGTATATGAGGAGTCAAATATATCTACATATATAGGCATATATATAAACAAAGGTTTTTTACGACTAATGGATAATAAGACACATAAATGACTTAGCTTGTTTTTTCATGTACTTATCGACATGTTTATAGCCAGTTGTGTCTTATATTCTCGATAGACACCCAACCATCTGTATACCACGGCCTTTGCGTCTGTCTCTTCCACATGTAATGACGACACCTTAGTGCTATAACTAAGAAAGTAGTCTGCCAAAATATAATTCTTATCCATCTAAATATAATACAGAATAAAAAACATCATTAAGAACAATTCTATGATTACCTAAAGGAGGTCAGTTTCGATGGCACCTGGCCAGGCTATACGTAATATTTACTAGAAGCTGTGAAGACCTACTAGACTGTAGTGGACAGTGTCTACCAACGGCTGTATAGAAGGTCATACAATTGGTACTGGAAAAAGAATTACCCAGGGGCCCCGTCTTAAGGGGTTAGGTAAACAAGCCAACCGCCTATGGCCCCCAACCCCACTGTCAATGGGTCCCATTACATTATAAGAGGGCCCCCGGCAGGTACAATAGTCTAGGGCCTCCAACATATATGGATATCTTTGCCTAGGACCTTCACAGACCTAAGAACGGCCGCGTATATACCTACAGCTGTGCACTAGACGAACTACGCTGTACTCAGCTGTCACCTTGGGCTGTGAACCCTACAGCTGTGTGCACTAGACGAACTACGCTGTACTCAGCTGTCCCCTTGAGCTGTGAACAAAACCAGCTACACTGTACTGAACTGCCGCCTACACCTGTGAACAAGACCAGCTACACTGTACGAAAGTGCCATCTACAGCTGTTAACACGACCAGCTACACTGTACGAAAGTGCCATCTACAGCTGTTAACACGACCAGCTGCACTGTACTGAACTGCCGCCTAAAGCTGTGAATACCCTATAACGACTTAAACCGGGAAGGGGAGGGAGAGAGGAATAGCAAACAGGAAGTAACTCATTTCAACATTCTGACACAAGGGCTCATCAGTTATGGGTGGGAGAGTCCAGTTTTTACTTTTTTACGGCCACATTTGCACGGGTCCCCTGTTGTGGCTCCTTTCCCCTAGCGCCCTACCCACCCCCGGTCCCTACTTTATCAATCAATCCTGGTATCGACCTTTCGTAAACCCAATCTGGTTAGATCGGCTTGCATCGGGTTCATTCTCTCACCACCGCTCTCAGCCCCTTTCCACTCAACCTGTCTTATGAGCTCTCTCGATTTGCCTCTTCGGTCTTTCCTTGTATTGAGTCGTCTGCCCTTGTATTGAGTCGTCTGCCCTTATATTGAGTCGTCTGCCCTTGTATTGTGTGATCTTCTCCTTGTCCTTACGTTTTATTCTTCCGGTTGTCTCACTTTCTCTCTATCTCCCACCACCCCACCATCTTCCTTTCCCAAAGGGTAACAATTATTTATATATATATAAATTAAGTTTTCTCTCGCGCCTGTCTTTACTAGTTTAGTTACGTACAAAATTATACATTAGTTTTACTTTCCATTTCTCCCTCCATCTATCACCTCTCTTCTTCCTCTGTCTATTTCTTTCTTGCGTTGTTTCCTTAATACTTTAGCTATTTCAATAGTTGTAGTTTTTTTGTTTTGTTTATTAAACTCTATTAATCTTGTTTACAAAGAGCCATTCATTCATTACATTCATAATTCTATTTATTCGTTTCATTTCTTTTCTCAAGCTCCCACTGTTTTCGTCAAACAATAGGATTTTTTAATATTTTTTTTGTAGATTTGATTAATTTTTCTCAATCTTTCATATGATTGGATCTCTCTGCTCCAAGTTATTTTTTTATTCAGCAACTTTAAATCAGTCCTAATATATCTTAACTAGGATTTTTATGTCAAAATGATTAAAGTGTGTGAATAATAAAAATAAATGAATGTAGTTAACACATAATTAGAACAATTCTATGATTACCTAAAGGAGGTCAGTTTCGATGGCACCTGGCCAGGCTATACGTAATATTTACTAGAAGCTGTGAAGACCTACAACTGGAATGTTGTAATAAAAATGTATAAATGTAAAAAAAAACATTTACGATCAGTGGCAAGCGCCGCAAGCCTTTGTTAAAGAATAAAACACTGATGACACTTCACTTAGCGTAGTTTTGTTTCTGATATATATATATATATATATATATATATATATATATATATATATATATATATATATATATATATACAGTCGATTCCGCTTAATTGGGACACATCGGGACCGAGGCTTTTTGTCCCGATTAAGCGGCTGTCCCAATTAAACATACAAATTTACTTTATATTGTTGATGTGTTTGTTTTGTTTTTGTTTGTTTTGTTTTTAATTGATTTAGTTTTTTGTGATTCGAGTCGTATTAAGTATTTCTTCGATGTGTTTCATCTTTATTTGTTTGTTGTTGTTTTTTTTTCCTTTTTCTCTCCCTCATTTTTTTTCTCTTTGCTACCCGCTATTGATCAAGAGAATCGGAAATTGATGCTGAATCTGGATGAAAGTGGACATGGGGCAGTGGCAATAATCTATAATTTACTGGTCAGTAGAACGGACGACTTGATCCACTGATTTCTCTCATTCTGCCCCGCGGTCATTACTTTTAAACAGGTGGGGACGATAGGCATTTGCTCAACTTATAGATGGTGGAGTGGGTGAGTTTGACCGATTGATTTGAACGGGGAGGGGGGGGCAGGGGGGGGAGATTTTAGATAGACTTACCATTATAATGAGGGAGATTGGGATGAATATCTATATAAATAATAGCGGTGTGGGTTCTGCGTTAAATCGAAAGTTAAGAATTAATACTAGAGTATTCCAGTTTAAAATCGTCAAACGTAAAAAATAGTAATAAAAATCATGAAAAAAATCGGATCTGTTCGAAACCAAAAATAACCTAGCCAACTGATCACACCTAAGGGAAAATAACTCTATGCAAAGGTTCTGTAGGGTACAGCTAGTACTATGATAATGGGAGAGATTGTAATAAAACAACTATTTAAATGGGGGAAACATGGGATAATCCTAACTATTATAATGAGGGGGGGATTTCGATAGTTTGAGAATATTGCCTGTAGGGGAAGGTAGATTATGACCTTTGAACCTTAAATCAATTCCTTCATGATGTAGCATTATACCCTCTAAAAATATTCTGTAATAAATGGAAAAAAACAAAACTAATAGATTCCGAAACCATTGAATACTTTATTTAGTCTAACCTTCCTTGTCTTAACATTACAATTATCCTGACCGTAATGTTATAATGCCGGTTACCAAAAATATAACGGACTCGGGACCGATAATTAGGTCGGGGATGATGTAAAACCTCAGATTTTGAGACCCCGGTTAGTGTCACTGTGAACATTCGCTCCATACCCGGCGAATCCAGAGATACGACATGAGGATGGAGAGAATGAATCAAAACAAACTATTGTTTGTTGCCTCGTTAATGTGTTTGTGGGTTATTGTCGTTGTTGTCAGTTGTTCTCTTATCAAGATAAAATAATGAACTAAGAGGGGTTTTTTTTTGGTAAGATCCTGTTAAGTTGTGATATTTTCTTTTATGGATCCTACTTTTATAGATCCTACTTTTATAGAACCTACTTTTATACATCCTACTTTTATAGATCCTACTTTTATAGATCCCAGTTTTATGTATCCTACAAACCACTGTTGGGACATTTTTTTTTATCCTGACCCTCCCATCATAGCGAGGGTGCAGTGGCTGTGGAGAAGCGCATCATAGTGGATATAGGTAGGTGACATTGCTTCAGGAATTACACCAGGACCAGAAAAAAAATCCTGAATCTTTCCGCGAGGATCGAACCCGGGACTCTTAGATTGACAGTAGTTTGTCACTACACCGCACCACCGTCTATCCAACCACCATCGATCCACCATCCACCCACCATCTATCCGTCCACCATCAATCCACCATCCACCCACCATCAATTCACCATCCAACCACCATCGATCCACCATCCACCCACCATCAATTCACTATCCATCCACCATCGATCCACCATCCACCCACCATCAATTCACTATCCATCCACCATTTAATCACTATCCATCCACCCACCATTTCATCCTATCCATCCACCCACCATCAATTCACTATCCATCCACCATCAATCCACCATCCACCCACCATCAATTCACTATCCATCCACCATTTAATCACTATCCATCCACCCACCATCTATCCATCCACCATCGATCCACCATCCACCCACCATCAATTCACCATCCAACCACCATCGATCCACCATCCACCCACCATCAATTCACTATCCATCCACCATCAATCCACCATCCACCGACCATCAATTCACTATCCATCCACCATTTAATCACTATCCATCCACCCACCATCTATCCATCCACCATCGATCCACCATCCACCCACCATCAATTCACTGTCCATCCACCATTTAATCACTATCCATCCACCCACCACCAATTCACTATCCATCCACTATTTAATCACTATCCATCCACCCACCATCATTTCACTATCCATCCACCATTCATCTACTATCAACATTAACCACATCCGTTTTCGGCATGAATTGGGTGGTTTTTTTTTTACATACACACATCATAACCGGGATGTTTTACTGTTCTCTTTTGTACATTCCATGTTTTTAATTCCACCAACCATTACCAGCTTAGTGAGTCCAATCACAGTTAACACAATAGACTATTGACTAAATTACAGAAATGGTATCGTTATCAATGTCTGTTGAAGACATGTTATCATTTAACAATGTTGAAGACATGTTATCATTAAACAATGTTTGTTGAAGACATGTTATCATTTAATAATTCCTTTTGCGTGAAACATAGAAATGAGATCTGTCTGATACTTTTTTTTTTATAATTTCTGATTGTGTGCACTGGGCATTTTGCCATCCCTGTCTAACAAAATATTTATTCATATTTTAACATTTAGATCAGCAGATTATAAATTTTCTTTTTCCTTTTGTCAATGTTGATTGGACCTGAGATCTGGGGATGTTTGTTAAACAAATGAACTTATTTCATGTGTGTGGCCATCTGTGTTCGCTTGCCTGCAAGCTACATTTATTGAATTTCAATGTGTCTATGTTTGATCTGTTGCCCGTTTGTTTCCTCCTACACAATTGATTCTGTCCAAAGAGTTTAATTGCTGAATGTATCGAACGATTTGTTAGATCGGTGACATATGACCAGATGGACATCACACCATACAAAATGTCAAATCTCCTCATTGCCTACCTCGTCATATTCTGCCGAACTTAAAACGTCACAGATACTTGTGCCACCACACACAAATAAAATGATGTCACAGATACGTGTGCAACCACACAGAAATAAAACGACGTCACAGATACGTGTGCAATCACACAGAAATAAAACGACGTCACAGATACGTGTGCAACCACACACAGAAATAAAACGACGTCACAGATACGTGTGCAACCACACACAGAAATAAAACGACGTCACAGATACGTGTGCAACCACACGCAAATAAAACGACGTCACAGATACGTATGCAACCACACACAAATTTATATATATATATATATATATATATATATATATATATATATATATATATATATAGTTTATTTAATTATGACGCTTTTTATTTTCCTGTACAATAGCCTCTTGAACAGGGACGGGCACATTGTTTTAATCTTGTGCCACAATGAATCCTTAAATTAGACAGACAGGTCGGTATTGTGTGTTTACAGTCAAATGAGTTGGGCCAACGGTGAAGAAGTGGCCTTGCGTGTATGAAGAGAGCGTAACAGCAGCGCGGGCCAGATTGAACAGCCGAACGGAACGTACTTGACCTGCGAGCCATAGTTTCTATTCCTTCTCTAAACTATCCGGTCCTACTGTGGCTGTGAGAGCATGCCGGATACTACTAAAGTCATGTCTTCTTTGTTTGCTTTATCTCTTTCTTTTGTTTAACATAATTTATAAAAGAAAATTTTCAAAATTACAATAAAGTTTAATGCAACCTTCCATTATCGGTTCCTCTTTGTTTTCTCTTCCTGACGCCTACGCGCTTGCAGACAGGGTACACAAGAGAGTCCTTTAGCTGCATTAAGCCCACGGCTCTCAACCGGTGATACGCGTACACCAAGGGGTACGGGGAAAAGTTTATACAAGGGGTACGCAGCGACATATAATGTTCGTTTAAAACAATCCAGAATTGGGAGAGCCTACGTGTGACTTACCAGTGGACGTACTTTGGGTACAGTCGCTAGAAAGGTTTGAGAACCGTGGCATTGATAAGACTTATTTTACCGGGTCTGGGAGAGCTGTGAATATACCTTGACGTTATCGTGTTTTTGTTTACTAAGTGGCTACGGATACAGCCTACGCTCATGAGCTCTAGCGCTTAGACGGACTATTTTTTTTTGTGTGCGCATTAGGGTTAGAGATAGAGTTAGGGTTAGAGATAAGGTTAGGGATAGGAGCAATATCTATAGCTGGACCACGAAATCCAGCAATCGCGCATGAAAAATAGTCCGTCTAAGCGCTAGAGCGCATGCGCGTTAGCTGTATCCGTAGCCACTGCGTTTTGTTTTATGTTTAAATAATTCCATTGTCTCACAACATTCTAGTCTGGTCTTCGGTGACAAATGCAATGTCTCTATCACAGATATATAGATATATCTTACATAACACATAAATGTGTATAAAATGTCTCTATTACACACAGACATACATATCTTACAATTACTATGTATAAAAATGTCTCTATTACAGACAGATATATCTTAACAGAACTATGTATAATTCGAAACTTCTTATAAGACAAAATGTTCGTGATTTGACAAAATATAACATCTATTTTTAGCACTCTTCAGTTCACTAATTGATATCATTTCCCGTTAGATATGTAGCAACTGGTGTCATTTGGTTTCATTCTGCACTGGATGGGTGAATTTAAAAAAACGTTACAATAATTGAGAAAACTCGTTGTATATAATGTTTAATGAGCATCTTTTACATTTATAGTGTAATAGAGAAATGATTATCATATATTTAAACTGAAATGGGTAGATTTTACTAAATAAACTGCACCCTTCGAAATACAAACTTGCTGTGTGTTAGAAATATTGATACAAAAGAAGTTCTGTTTAAAAACAGAATGTAATAGAACTACTTGAGGTAAAGATATGAAGTAAGAGGTGGATCAAATGTGGATCTTGGGAGCCGCCTGAACCGCAATAGGCTCTTAGATGATGTATGTGAAAGTGTGGCTCCCAGTGAGTAGGATATATTCTATTATTTAATAACTAGCTGTATTCATGCTAAAACTTTTGCATAGAGTTATATTCCCTTAGGTTTGATCAGTAGGCAAGGTTATTTTTGATTTCGGACAGATCCGATTTTTTTAATGATTTTATTACAATTTAAAAATGAAATATGTTGTAGAAATACAAAAAAAAAAAAATATTTTGGCCTTTGATTTCATGTTTAAAATCCGCAGAAACTATTCAAAACTGCAGATTTTTTAAAAACATTTATCGAATCGAGACGCGGGCAAGACGCTATTTTGCATTCTTGTTTTCCGCTTTCGATATAACGCGGAGCCAGACCGCTAATTATTATATTAGACTTTAATTCAATCAATTTCACTAAATGAACAACGGTGCTGCTCATCGACACCACCACCCCCCATGCATGTTACCCCCTTGACATAGAGTACGTGTGCCACTGTGTAATGTAATGTCCATGACTTGTTGACTGTTTCACGTGACTGGCCACCATTAGAGCCATCATTCAAGTCCTAAAGGTTCCTAATCCCTGCAGACAGACTTAGTTATGGTTGACCTGTGTCAATTATGACCCCTATTTTTGTTCCATTTTCGTTCCGTAACTTTAAGTCACAAATGTTGGCGTGTTGAGAATCAATATATAGCAGGGGTTCCCACAAGGGCAGGCCATGACCCGCAGTGGTGGATGGCAAGCTACTTTTGCAGTGGATTACAAACAAAATGTTTTGTGTTTGATTACAATATCGGAAATACGTGAACGTTAATTCAAGCATGTTAAAACAAGGGGGGGGGACCTCTGTTCCTAGATTATTATTTGTTTTTTTTTTGTAATTTCGGTTCCATCTGTCCTGACATCTAGAAGTGACGCAAAGTGACCCATAGTATTGCTTACACGTTAGCCACGTCATGGCACTAGTTGGTAGACATACTCCTAACCAATTACATGTCTAGACACATCCACTCGCCATATTTAATCCGTATGGAATGTTATTGTGTGTTTCTCTCTCTCTCTTCTCTCTCTCTCTCTCTCTTTCTCATTCACTGCCATAATGGTTTATTTTTCCCTCCCCTTGTTCACAACTGGTTGAAGGAAGGAAGGGAAAATCCAGACAAATTGAGTTTTCTTTTTCCCATTTATATTTTTTTTTCTGAATATTTTCTCCGTCATGGTGAAATGAGGGGGAAAAAAATATAACAACTGGGAGGCAATGTCCATGTGAAAGAGCTGATTGTATTCTCTGAATCTGAAATTTATTAATTATATTTGTTTTTTTGTTGTTTTTTGTTTTTTACAGGTAAAAAAACTTGTCCTGGGTTCCAGGTCGCCGTGACCTGACATTATCAATGCCTGTATTGTTAAATTTACTGTGTGACAGCAATAACATCTATT
>JAGDYQ010000466.1:0-47924 GCA_021962125.1 Bulinus truncatus
GTAGATTGCCCTTGTCTGGTTTATAAGCTCAACATTGTTTTCAAGATTACTATTTCCGAGACCCGTCTAGCTCGGCGCCCTGTGCAAAATTATTTAAATAAACACATTTAACTGCACAGTTCGGGAATTCTATTTATTTACTTTTGTTATTTATTAATTACACTAAAAATTAGGCCCATACAATGCATGCTGGTTGGAGGAAGTGGAGAAAGACCTTGAAGCCAAAGGAGTGAGAGAGTGGAGAAAGAAGACCATGGGTCGGGAAAAGTGGAAAAAAGTAGTATGGCAGTTGTAGAGCCAAGAAGAAAAAATATACAATTAGACGTGCATCTTTATATATGTATATAGTATGCGATAGATACAGGGGAAAAATACACAATTATCTCCCTTTGCCCCCCCCCCGGTGTCGGTGTCGGCGGTTGATGGAATGCCGATACCGGTGTCGGCAAATATTTTGGCCGACACCCCACCCCTGGTTGAAAGTGAAGTTGTACTGAATATTGCTGAATTATTATTAGTTAATTAAATAACCGGATAATAAAATATATAATTTGTCCGGACTGATAACTACACACGTATTAGATACAACAGACTAATTCTTACATAATTATTAATAGCTGAATCTTATATTATTTATACACACCTCTTACGGTAATTAAATCTATTAAAGCTGTATTTTAGCTGATCAAACAGTACACACTACGTCTGACATTACGTCTAACATATCATCTTCGGGTTTATCATAATACGTCTGACTTATCATCTTCAGGTTTATCATAATACGTCTGACATGTTTTCTTTAGGTTCACTATGATTTTGGTCTAAGAAATATATTGTCCGTCTTGAGGACACTTGGGGCAGAGAAAAGATCGCGACCTGAAGATACAGAGAACACAATAGTCATGAGAGTATTGAGAGACATGAATCTGTCGAAACTGGTGAGTTTTCAGTGACATGAATATACCGAAACTTTTGAGTTTGAGTGATTTGAATTAGTGCCGGCTTTAGGTATAGGTGACATAGGCAGCTGACTAGAGCATTATTTCAAGGAGCGACAAAATCCAGCAAAAAAATTACAATTAAAAATTATTGAAAATATAAAAATTAAATGAATTTGAAAAAAGTGTAGAATAGAATAAGTGTACTTTATGCACACAATTGTTCAGCATGGCGACAACAAATAAGTCACGTGGATTAACGCTCTCAACTGTTTTTGGAAGCAGTAAGTTTTTTGAGGTAATTCAATATATATAGGCTATATATATATAGCTTATTTTCTACATCAATACTTCGATGGAGTATATTGTTACAATATGCCCAAAAACAAAGAGACGGCAGATTTAACTGTTAAAAAGTTATGCGCAACACGTTGGGAAAGTCCAGTTAATTTGTGAATGTAATTCAATTCAAACGGTTGAAATTTGCGATGTACTCGTTTCAATAGCTGATGACGTTTGGAAAATTGCGCAAAAAATTCTCGATTTCAAGTTTATTCGTTCATTAGTGATTTGAATCTATCAAAACTTGTGATTGTTGAAAGATAGGAATTCATCCTGTATCTGGACAGAGCTCGCTTGGAGGAAGAGTTGAAATTTGCGGCCTTTTAATTGAGCTACACAACAATATTTTTTTTTTATATTTTAAAAACATTTAAAATATTGAACTACAGAAAGTGGCCATTAAGCAGGCCTGCAGAGAGAAATTCTGGGCCTTGAGCAAAGAAGGCGAATGTTCTATACAGTGGGTGATCGGTTAACGAACAGTTCGGACAGCGAACAAATTGGACAACGAACACTTTCAGGAAAGATTTTTGTGTTCGTACTACGAACACTTTCATGAAAGATTTTTGTGTTCGGACTACGAGCACTTGCAGGAAAGATTTTTGTGTTTGGACAACAAAAAATATTCGGATAACGAACAAAAACTAATTCTCTCGGCTCTCGGAACACACGACACCAGTCCTCAATTTGTCCTGAAAATGGATGTGCGCGTGCGCTGACATGTCATCATTCATAATATGAATGATAGGGTGCGACGATACTTTGTCAATTGTGTACCATACATCTGTAGTTGGTTTCTGTCCTTGTGATTTTCGTATGTGCTTCTCTAAACGCCTTATAAAAAAAAAACATCGAAAATTTGACAATATAATGAGACCTAAAAAAGAGTCGAGTGTCAAGAACTGTGCTCACCATAAAAAAAACCAAGCAAGAGATTATAACTAAAGTAGAGAGTGGACAAAAATGACTGATGTTGCTAGGCAGTATTGCTTGAACAGGTCTACAATAGGCACAATCATAGCTAAAGAGATATCATCAAGAAGACTCAAGCCGCTAAAGGAGTAATGAAAATTGCATCTAAAGAAGTGACATTAGGGTGATTCAATTTTTTTTTAAATTTAATATTGCATTGTTGTTAATTTTTTTTCCTTTTATATTCCTATAATTTCATGCTAAATTTTATTGAATTACATTTAGAGGTCGCTCAACGAGACTGAAGTTTATAGTATCTTCTTTATTGACATGAATTCTTATAATATAAACATTAAATTAAACATTATCTTAAAAATCAACATTAAACATTAATTACAGCAAATTAAACATGTTTAAATGTTAAATAACATAAATATAATGATATGCAACAGTTTCTGCTTGTTTATTCAAGTATACATTGTATTATAAACCTAAACAATACACTTTACTAATGATCTTCAGTTCAACGCTTTTTATATAACTTAAGTGTACTTTTCTTCAAAATTGGCACTCTCTGTCTGTGATCTTCTAGAGCTTGCAGCAATCTCTGCATTTAAGATTCCGTTTATGACATCAGTGCCATTGACCGCTCGGCTGCATCATTGACGCCTTAAATGAATCAACAATACACTTAGCTTCAGCAAATGACGGCAATTGATCCAAGGATAATGGATCAACTTCATCGGAGCTGGTATCAATATCGACTGAACGCATTGCAGATAGTGATGGTACCTACAAAGTGATGAAGTTAGTGCGATTCTTCACTTTAAACACTCGATCCGCCCAATCAACGCCAGTCTTCAGCATCGCTTCAGCAATACTGCTGTTTTCATCTGCAGAAACTTTTTCAGAAAACAACGCAAGAAAAAGCACCTCTGGACTACTATACCAAAGATGGTTTTCAAATTTTCTTTTCGCAGCATCAGACACCGTTTTGTTTGTATATGACAGAATTCGTGAGATCTGCTTGAATAACAATAGATCATTAAACAGAGCATCACGATTCACAGGACATGAGATCCAAGCTTTGACGTGAATGTCAGTGGCAAACAAGCAGAATTCTTGCAAAATCTTTACCTCTGAAGGTGTGAGCTAGAACTGATTTATAAACAAGAAGATCTTGAAGCAGTATATCACTTTCGCCATCCAGCGAGCCATATGGTAAGCGCCTTGCGCATGAAAGTGGTACGGTTGGTTGCTTAAACTGACGCCAAATATCAACAATCAGGTTTTGATCATCCCTCTGTAAACTTCACGTGGTATGTAACTTGGGGCACTTGACAGACTGTCTTGCAGTAATGACACAACACTTTGTTTGTGTTCCATCATAAACGGATCGTCTAGTCTCGAATCCTCTAACGGACTATACAGCTGCTGATTAACCTTGGGCAAAATCGTTTAAAACGTTTGAACAGTGGAATGTTAGGGCTGTTTGTGGAGCCAAAGAGAAAAAACAACTCCAATGATCATTTCATGCACATGATGTCGGCAGGCAAAATGTAACAGCTCCTATTGCAACAATTTACATGTCCCCTTAGTAACACCAGTGTTGAAGGATATCTTGTCAAAACACATACCAATAATCTCATAAGATACCTCCCCATAATCTTAACAGCTGTATTGTTGCATTGGCATGTGCCTCACCAGCACGGTTGGTATTTTAGCTAAACCTAAAATCTCAACTTTTTTCTCAGTTAAAACTACAACTATTCTGTCTACGTGTGACTGCAGCTCTGGATAATCTGTAGTTTCCTCCATTATCTTTCCGACCCAGTGAATGATTAATGGGCATTTACTTCTAAATTGAAATTCTGATTTCAAATTTCTTCGTCTGGCATCGAACCCTCTGAAAGAAGGTTTTTATAGTAAACAGGAATCTCAATTTCAAAATCGTCGTCATCTTTACCTTCATCCTTACTTTCACTGTTGATTGTAGACCAAGTAGTAGCAGCAGCCTTCTGATGTCTTCTTTCGTCATCAACTACTCTTTGATTCTCTTAGACTGCTTTTCTTTTTGAAGATCGTTAACAGTTACATTAATGCTTTCGGATATTGTCTTCTTTAGTACCTTACGATTATAGAAAACTATCTTCATTGCGTGACCCAAGGTTAGTAAGACATCGCTAGGCAGACAAGAATCCGTTTGTCCTATCAACCAAACTTCAGTTGTACGTCTGGTCGATACACTTTGTGAATTACCACTTGATGTGGATGCCATATTAATTCAATAATTTGTAGTTAGTCAAAAACTACTTTAATATCCAGCAAACTTGAATAATAGACTTAGTTATAATCTAAAATTTAAATATCACTTTTAATTTTACAATGAACTATAATTGCACTATAGCAAAAGCAAGCAAGCGACACACCAGAACTGCTGCATTATCTCATACAGTGAAACTTCGGATCGCTTGAGCAACCTCTAAAAGTTGTCATTTTTTCAAAAAGTTAGTTTTTGTTGATTTGCTTGCCAAAAGGAAAAAAATGAGCCACAATGCATTTAGAATCGGAGAAATTTTTTTTTCCCCATGCAATGATGAATCACCCTAAAGGGACATCCATGAAAAAAATGGAGAGTTTGCTTTTAGTTTGGATAAATGAACGGGAGATGAAAAGAGATGTAACTAGTATGGCCATAATTCAAAAGAAGGCTAGAGAAATTTTTGAGACATTGAAATAACAAACTCCAGGTTCGTCATCTGGAAATCTAGATTTTAAGGCTACCACTGGCTCGTTTGCAAAGTTTAAAAGGAGATCTGGCAATAAAGATCTTTTGAAGAAGTGGGAGGATGTCAGAGCAAGGGTCTTAAAATGGCATCTAAACCAAGCTGATGTCAATAGGGTTGCTGATCTTTACAACGACATTGCTATCAATCATTTCCTGAAAGTCCTGAAGGAGAGAGAAAAACAATCGACAAAGAAAGGAAAAGGACTGATTAATAAGCAAGACAATATGTATGTATTATATTTGTAATAAATAAACTTACTAAGAAATTATACTTGTAAATGACATTTTTTTTATTTATTTTTTAGAATCTCCATAACGAATTAATCGAATTCCCATTAATATGTATGGTAAATCGGTGATCGGCTAATGAACATTTCGGATAGTGAATATAAATTTTGAACGGATTATGTTCGTTAACCGATCACCCACTGTATATGTATGTGTGCATATTATACATGTACATGAATCTGCTGACTATTCAGTTCGAAATTATCCATCCACCATATTACCCGGCATATTAAAAAAATATTTTCTGCAAAAATGTATTGATTTTTAGACATTAGGTTTTATTTTATTAGCTAGTATATGTAAGGCAGTTTTAATGTGCAGATCTACGGCCTTTCCAGCTTTGGTGGTATCAAGGATGTTATTGCGCAACATTAGGTCGATAGTCCTGAAGTCTAATTTCTCAATATAGTAATATAATATAGATAAATTTAGAATAGTAGTATAGCTAAAAGGCGATTATAAAATACATTTGAGAAATTCGATGTTCAGGGCGATCAAAGTGAACCTAGGGATTTGGGGACTCGGGGAGGGGGAGGGGGCTTGGCCTCTTTGGTAGCCCCTACATTTTGACATTCGACACCAAGACATAATGTACATAATATTTAATGTAAAAAAAATTGGGGCCCCCCTCAAGCTGGGGTCAGGGGGGACTTTCGAATTTGGACCCCCTCCACCCACCTTAGGTACGCCTCTGAAAGTGAATAGTTTTGTTAGATCATATCACCTTTGCTAAGTCCACAATAATTGATTGTGACATTGTAAGCAACATCTAAAAACATATTATACCAGTTTAGATTGCTGAAAGAGCGCTCTGCCGACAGGAATATCTGAAAAATTAAGCAATCTCAAAATGTAATGTTTTTTTCAAAATTGTAAAGGCTGAAATGTTTTCAAGGGAGTTAATTTTGTTATACTACTATACTGTATACTTCAATTCATATACCATGCGTCAGAGTAATATTTAGATGGACTTATTTCATTGATACGAGAAAGGGACAGAATGAGCCTTGATTTAAATTCTAATGCATTTGCGTCAAACTTTCATTTTATGTTAACAAATAAATCATAAATAAAACAGAATTCATTCCAAAATTTTATAGTTGTGAATGTTGTACCTGGTCCAGGAGAGTACCATGATCTTTGGGGGAAGATCTTTTAGGGTCTCTCGGACAGGAAACATTTTTGTGACATGGTCAATGAGGTTCACTCGAAAAAAGTGATATTCACAACTCGGTGTTGACGAGTGTGGTCGGCAAAAAACACCCTAACACATTGACCGATTCAAGCACACTGTATTAGTCTGCCATTTCTGGCATTACACCCTCCCATTCTGTCCGTGGTGGCAGGAAAAATATTTGCCTTGCGATTTGGGCCGATCTGCTGGTCTGGCCTGTCTGGGCAAGTGCTTAAACCTTTTTATTCTGCCATGCCAGCAGATAAAGTGGGCACACTACGGTTCTGTATGCATAACAGACACGCATCGGCGCCGCCAATACATTTTTGAAATCTTTATTTGAATTTTTTCAGGTGGATGAAGATGAGCCCTTGTTTTTGAGCTTAATTTCAGATTTATTTCCTGGCATTAATCTAGACAGTGCGACATACACTGACCTACAAAACTTTTTGAGGAAAAGAATAGAAGAGGCGGGGCTTATAAATTATGACGCTTGGAACTTAAAAATAGTTCAAGTATGTATTGAACTGAAAAATACTGTTGAATAAAATAATGTACAAGTACTGTAGATAGTTTTAAAAAATCTAGGTCTACTGTACTGTACTTTATAAATATATTTTTAAAAATAATGTATTACATTGGAAATACTCTTGAATAAAATAACTTAATTAATGAAAGAAAGAAATAAACCGTAGTATGTTATTAACAGTTGTTTGAGACACAACGAGTCAGACATGGTATTATGACACTGGGTCCAACTGGGGCAGGTAAAACCTGCTGCATTCGTGTACTGATGAGTGCCTTGAAAGACTTAGGTCATCCACACAGAGAAATGAGAATGAACCCAAAGGCCATCACTGCCCCACAGATGTTTGGACGCCTAGACGCTGCAACCAATGACTGGACTGATGGGATATTCTCTACATTATGGAGGAGAACATTAAAAGTGAAAAAAGGTGAAGAAATTAGATAATCTGTTAAATTTACTGAAATAGGATTTACTACTATATATAAAGTACATTTATAGTCAGTTGGATTATCAATTTCTTTGAATCTACTGGGGACAGAATATTTTAAGGAATTTAGACAGGCCGACATTAGCTGGGTGGGAAAAGCATTAAAAATAAAAAGATACAGAGTAAAATAATAATTTTATTCCAAACTTTGTGCACTTCATACATGAGTAGATTTAATAAGTAGTAAGTAGTTTAAAGAAAAATCAGTCAGTTTTTTTTTTTTCACTCAATTACGTTAAATTCGGTAAAATATTAGAATTTGGCATTTTAAAGCGATTTTTATCCATTTCTTTGTTTTTATGCACAAATGAAACTTCAGAACATTAAAGTTCGAAAACTATTTAGAATGAATAAACAACTTTTTGCTAATTTAACAATAACAGCTCAGAATTTAAGTTAACAACTCTAAGTCAAATTTGAACGTGTAGTTTTCAATCTAATGCGTTTATAGTTGTTACTACACTGTTTGAAAACACAATTGTTTAAAAAAATGTAAAATCTATATACCTATCAAAATTATTTAAGAAAAGAAGGGGGGGGGGGGCCCGGGGAAAAAAAAAAAGAAACGGGGGGAAGGAAAAGGGGGGGGGGGAAAAGGGAGAAAGAGAGGAAGCAAGGGAAAGGGAAGGCGGGGGAGGCCCCCCCCCCCCCCCAGGGGGGGGGGGGGGGGGAGAGAGGAGGGGGGAGGGGGGGGGGGGCAAGGAGGGCCGGGGGGGGGAAGGAGAGGGAGGGAGCAGGGGGATAGATTGATTATCTGTGTTGGTTGACATTGGGCAGTTGAGCACTGAAATGTCGCCTTTTGCGTCTTCATTGTATAGTTCAGAGCAGTATTCGGTCCATCATGTGAGAATTTCTTGTTCGCCTGTGATACATTTGGTGGATTTATCCTGTATGGTTGAGACACGACTTTGTTTGACAATTTTATACGCCTTTTTTGAATTGTTCTTTTGTAAATTGTCATCGATGTTTGAGCATTGTTGTTTTATTCATTCCTCTTTTGCTTTCTTCATGTCTTTTCTTATCTTCTTGTTGATTGCTTTGTATTTGGGTGCTCCTTCTGTAGTATTTTTCGCGCTCTTAAGTTTCCTTCTTTCATCACATAGCCTTAGAACGTCAATAGAAACCGATGTTTTTTAGAGCATTTTCGAAAAAAAATGCTCTATTGTCCCCGTTTTGTCTGTTTGTCCTCCAATTACTTTGGACCCATTGAAGGTATCATTGATTAGGTCTTGGCCTGCCAGTGGAGCAAGCTTTTCCTCAATTCTTGCTCTGTACCTCTCAGGGCCGTAAAAGGGGCCTTAGTACCGTTTTTTACTATATAAGCTATATTAATAAAGGTGCGCTATATCTCAGCAACTATAAGTCCTAGACCCATGATGTATATATCATTTTGTAGGTCTTGGCCTGCCATGTGTACATCAAAAGTTCATTTCGCGATAGGACCTCTGAGGGCCGGGCTTCAGGGCTCCTAAGGGGCTTATATTTTATATATATACCTTTTTCGTTCATTTTATAAAAAATAATTTATCAAGTGTAGATGGAAGTCATCAAATGCAATAGTAAGATTGTGATCAGAGTTTAACTGAAGTATCAGCGCTATGCAAGCAATTGACTAGTTTTAGACGTTTTAATGCTATGATTTAGTATCGTTTTATTTGACCAGTATTTCAGTAATCCATCTGATCACTATGTTCTTCGATTCGGGTAAGTGCCAAGTCCATTTTTCTAAAGAAACGTCTTTATCATTTTTTTTTTTACAAATATATGCATTACACAATTGAATTATAAACATTTCCAAAATTTACAAATATTTACTGAAAGCTAACAAACGTACTGATACATAACACGAAAATGCGCTAACACGTCCTGTGTCCAGAATGGAACAGGCTTAATTGCTTGTTTTATTGTTTGCTTCTTCCCAAGTATTTCTTTTGTTGTTTCAATTACTTTGGAATTGAAGGTATCAGTGATTACGTCTTTTAGTCCGGTCAGTGGAGCAAGTTTTCCTCTAATTATTGCTCTGTACATCTCTGCGATTTCCGGGTCATTCAGTTTATCAAGATCAAAGCGTAATCGAGAATTGCTTTGTTATGTTATCTTTTTCAAGTGTAGAAGGAAAGTCATGGTTATGATGCGGTTAGAGACAGGCCGGCATCCCATGAAGCATTTCGTAATGTTTTTTTGAATGAGGAGTCCAACTCCATGTTCATGTTTGTCCTCCTTGCCGCTGAAGTAGATCTTGTGTCCCTCTTCTGTTGAGAATTCTCCAAAGTTTTTCCATCTGGTCTCACACAGTCCAATGATATTCCATTGGTAGCGCTCCATTTCGTGGGTCATTTCTTTCACTTTTCCTGTCGCATGTAGGGTTCTTACATTCCACGTGCCAATAAGTATGTCGTCTCTTCTTTTGAGCTTTAGTTGGAATGTGGGTTGTGAGGCTCCGGTAGTACATTTTTCGTCTCCACGCGGTCCTTGTTAACCCGGGCGACGACCGAGCCGGTTTCCTCCTTATGAGTTATACATTTTTGAAAATGTGACTTTTTCATTTTTTTTTCTACACCTTCAACAATGCCAGTTTTGCCAAGCGTTATCTGCAAAAGTATTTCCTGTACACAAAATCATTTACACTCAACACAAACACACACACACACACACACACACACACATATATATATATATATATATATATATATATATATATACTTATAAGACGCATTTGTTGTCTGTCTGTCTGTTCCCTTATAACTCAAGATCTAGACAACCAAATAACGTGAAATTTGTTACACATGCACATAATTACATGGGGAAGGTTATAGGACAGGTTTCGTTTCATCTCGATGGGTAGTTTAATTGTAATTAATTATTTTTATTTTAGTATTTTACTATATATTAAAGTAATCTCGACGGCGCCATAAATAAAATTCCTCTGTGACGTTATTTCCCGATGATACATTTTACATTTTTAAATTTTCCTACAAATAAAGTTTAATAGAACTTGCGCGCTGGTGCTGTATCGTGCCTTTACGCAGCAAAGACTTGTTGATGTTTTTTCATGCTCCCTGATTTGTACAGTTTGAGGAAGGTAAAGGAATGAAGAAGGATTATAGAAGAAGTGTGAAGCCATAATAATAAGTATGTATATATATATATATATATATATATATATATATATATATATATGGGGAGAGAGAGAGAGAGAGAGGGAGGGGGAGGGAGGGAGGGGGATGGACAGGGGGAGAGAAGGAGGGGGAGAGGGAAGGAAAGAGGGAGAGAAAGGGAGGGAAGGAAAGAGAAAGGAAGGGAGGGTGAGAGGGGGTAGGATGGGAGATAGAGGGGAGGGGAGGGAGAGAGGTAGGGAGAGATAGAGGGAGAGAGGGAGGGAGAGAGATAAAGAGGGGGGGGTTAGGGAGGGAGAGAGGGAATGAGGGAGAGAGGGAGACGGAGAGAGGTGGAGAGGGGAGGGAGAAAGGAGGGAGGGAGAGAGGGGGTTAGGGATGGAGAGGGGAGGGAAGGAGAGAGAGGGAGAGAGAGAGGGATGGGAGAAATGGGAGGAAGAGATAAAGAGAGAGAGGGGGCAGGGAGGGAGAGAGAGGGAAGGAGGAAGGGGGAGAGAGGGGAGGGAGGGGGATGGACGGGGGGAGAGAAGGAGAGGGAGATGGGAGGAGGGAGGGAGGGGAAGGGAGAGAGAGGGAGGGAGAGAGAGAGGAAGGGAGAGAGGGGGTAGGGAGAAAACAGAAGGTAAACAGAAAACCTTTTTTAAACCCGGGCAAAGCCAGGTACTTGCAACTAGTATATATATATGGATAGGGGGAGAAAAGGAGGGAGAGAGAGGGAGATGGGGGGTGGGAGAGGGAGTAGGGGGAGATGGAGGAGAGAAAGGAAGGGAGGGAGAGGGGGTAGGGAGGGAGAGAGAGGGAGGGAGGGGAGAGAGAGGGAGGGAGAGAGATAAAGAGTGAGGGGGCAGGGAGGGAGAGAGAGGGAATGAGGGGAGGGAGGAAGGGGGGAGAGAGGGGGAGGGAGAGGTGGAAAGGGGGAGGGAGGGAGAAAAGGGGGGAGAGAGGGAGATGGGGAGAGGGAGCAGGGGGAGAGGGAGATGGGAGAGGGAGTAGGGGAGATGGAGAGAGAAAGGAAGGGAGGGAGAGAGGGGGTAGGGAGAGAGAGGGTGGGAGAGAGGGAGGGAGAGAGATAAAGAGTGTGGGAGGGAGAGAGGGAATGAGGGAGGGAGGAAGGGGGAGAGAGGGGGAGGGAGGGAGAGAGGGGGAGGGAGAGAGAGAGGTGGAAAGGGGAGGGAGGGAGAAAGGAGGGAGAGAGGGGTTAGGGAGGGAGAGAAGGGAGGGAAGGAGAGAGGGAGGATGGACGTTGGGAGAGAAGGAGGGGGAGAGGGGAGAGAGGGAGATGGGAGAGAGATGGGAGAGAGGGAGGGAGAGGGAGGGAAAAGGAGAGAGGGGGAGGGAGGGAGAGAGGAAGGGAGAGAGGGGGTAGGGAGAAAACAGAAGGTAAACAGAAAACCTTATTTTAAACCCGGGCAAAGCCGGGTACTTGCAACTAGTATATATATATAGAACAAACTCAATTTTTGTCAGAGGTGTAAAATTATAATATCATTTAAATGTATTGCATTGAAAATAAATTTAAATAAATCTTGAGTGTCTTGTGTCAGACAAGCAACTACACTGGATGAGTTGGTAGTACATGTAACACAATGTTGGGTAGGACATGAAGCAGTGCAGAAACTAGTGATGTGGGGACCCGGGGGCTTGGCTACTTTGGGGGCCCCTGAACTTTGACATTCGACACCATGACATGAGATAATCTACTTAATATCTAATGAAAAAAATGTTTTGGGGGTCCCCTCAAGCTGGGACCCGAGGGACCTTTTTATCTGAACCCCCTCCCCCCACCATAGGTACGCCTCTGACATGGAGAGACGCTTGAGAGGGAGTAGGCAGCAGATGAACAATGAAAATAGGCTTGGTCCTTAATAGTGGGAAGATTCCCTTTGTCCTCAATAGTGGAAACATTGGTCCTCAACAATAACAGAATTTATTGATAAGTGGTCTGAAGGGACAGTAATTTTTTCTTCTAATGTATTATGATCACCAAGTAATTGTTGGATTTCTTCTTGAAAATGGGTTTTCATTTTTTAGAAAAAAAATAACAAGGGAGATAAATTTTCAAAATTTGTGACATTTCAAAAAATTGTAAAAAATATTTAAATTAACACAAATTGAAAACAATAACATAAAATAAAACTGAAGGGTAACTTAACTTCTTTATATTCAAATAGTCATAATATATTAAGATTACTTATGTTAAAAACAATAAAGGTTATAAGATGTCAACAAAAAGTAAAAAATTGGTCATTTTCAAAAATTCACAAAAAAAAAAAGAACTATTACTCACATATTGAATATATTTCTATGAAAATGTAGGATATGAGCAGCTCTTAACCATTAATAGTAATTAAACCAATTACTTTTATATATAAAGTACATTGCTGTAAAAAAAATCAATTTAAAAAATACTTTTCATGTGGGAACAAGTCACTAGTTAAGTATTATTCGAAAATTTATATTAGTAACAAAAGTAACAGTAACATTAAATGTATTTATTTCATTTATATTCTAAATATTTCATAAGGCATGGAAAGCTAACAAATAATTTACGTATTTTACCAGTACAGGAGTTCACCCAAAATTTAGTAGATAAAGGTACACTGGTTTGTTTATCAAGAGTGTGAATATCTGTTGTTTACTTAATATTACTTAATATAATAGTTTTGAAAGAACAGACTCTTTCAGTGGACTGTGTATATTTCAGTCATTCACTATAAAAGTTGCAAGGCTTTAAAATATAAAACCCACATTCAAAATAGGTCCACATGTTACATAATCCACTGCTGATACAGTGATAGGGTTTTTAAAGCATAAAAGTCTTTTCTATGTATCAGTTCTTTTTATATTTGGATCTGTGAGAACCATGTTTAATTACAGATGAAAAGATGTTCAAACTTCAATCTATTTCTAATACTCAAGCTTAAGATTTGCCATTTTCCTCTTTCAAAATCAGAGATGAAGAAGTAGTGTATTACTAGTTTAGTAGCCAAGGCAAACAGGTGTTCCCTCCAACTAGCACATAAACCTTCTATAAAGTATTGAGTTGTTCACAGACTGTTAAAGATAATTATGATATTTTTAAAAAAAACATGTTCTGACTTGGATAAAAGTGAATTTTAGTATAGACTAAAATAAACAGTTATATTACAACAATAAAAAAAATCCATTCAATAACAGTAATGTTAATTCAGTTGGCCTACAATCTACTATATGTTTACATTTAAAACCAATTACTGATCACGTGACCTATCATATCTAGGCCTATTTAAATTTGAGATAATAAAATTATCTAACAACTGTAAAAAAGATATACTAGTTAATTTTGAATATATAATCTCTCAGAAAATATTTATATCTCTTTAAAAAAATAGCCAGAAAAAAATAAAAGTGTCCGCAAACATGATGGGTATCGTTCAATGTACAAAATGGCCTCGTGGTTTAACAAATTTAAGTTATTATTACTACAATCAGTGCTCGATTTACCGCCGGGGATATCCCTGCCCCGGCTCTGCTTTAGCTAATGTCATCCCTGCCGGTGATGACATTTATCCCAGGCTCTGCTTATCCCCGGCTCTGAGGAACATTTTTTTTCATCCCCAGCACTGATTTTTTTTAAGTCGAGCGAGTAGGCCCTACTGGTAAATACTTCCGTTTAACTTCTAAATTTGGTACTGCGCTTATATCTACCGAATCAATAGAAATAAACGTATTGTAAGAGTATGAATTATTTTTTTGTAATCTTTGGTTCTAAATTAAGTTCACTTTTAATTCGTCGCTCGTAAGTCGTAAGGCGCAAGTTATCAATCGAAACATTTTATTTTTATATAAAAATCCAGACAAAGATTTAAAGTAATTTTTTTTTATTTTATAATTTTAAATTGAGATGTCTAAAGAGCCGTCCTGCAAAAAACGTTAACCCAAACAAAGTTGTCTTTTAGTTTACAAACAACAACCGTATTTCAAGGAGTGAAATCTCAAAAAGATGATCTTCATACTACGTCTACTGTGTGTAAGTCATGTGTTACAGTATATCTAAAGCAATAATTTGTTATTACAAGTTTAGATTATCCGACTTTAATAAGTTTAATATGAAGTTGAAATCAAAATACCTAAGTAGCTGGATGTATTGATTAAATAATGTTTTATTCTGCACGCACAAGATTTATGTTTAATGGTAACACTGGAGTAAAACCATTTGCTCGTAAACAGTGTAGGCCTATTCATGGATATCTAGATATATATATCTAGATTTCCATGGCCTATTATACGTTTTCCAGACTGATTCACAGATATAAGATACGTCAAATGTTATAAAATTAAACCAAACAGTGTAATCTAAATATATTTTTACTCTTGATGATGCTGATATTAATACGCTGACACTAGGCGGATCTAGGAATTAGTCCTCGGGAAGGCCAGTATATAGGCCAGGAGATAGTAGGCTGTGGGGGCGTATATCGCCTACCCCAGGAACCGCGCCTGCTCTGACAGTCATTCATTGCCATTCATACTGCATCGTTTTCATTTTTAGGCCCGGGGACTCCTATATTGTTTCAACAAGTTTATACATAAATCTGACAAAAATAGTTGAAGAGCGAGGCTGCATTATTGTCGATGTACCAAGTGATGGTAACTGTTTGTTTACATCATAATTCATTAGATGTCGAAGCCATCAAATACTTGATGTTTATTCAAATTAATGGTCCACCACTTCAATATTTTGATGCAAAGTTGTATGTCACAATGTGGTTAAAAGATGGAAGGCATTCTGCCAGCGATGTAGCCTACCTTCAGGCAAACCAACAAAAGAATTAGTTATGGAACAATGTCATAATTTGTTTAAATAATTATAATAATTAGGACTAATGGAATATTTGATTTCAACAAATAGAGAATAAATGAGAAATTTGCATTTTTTGTTAAAAATAAATTCATTACTTGTGCTATTAATGTGCAGCTTCCAATTTTTAAAATATTTTTGTTGGTTTTGTCTATGAAAATAAATTAGTTACGTGTTGGCCCATGGATTGTAAATTGAAGATCATCAAAAAAATTGTTGGCATCTCGCCGCCGCTGGGGATGTCGGGGATATCCCCGGCACAGATAATCGACATCCCCGGCTCTGGTTTAGCTTTTTTCATACCAAACAAACCATGAAACTCTCAGATTCTGAAAGCTCCGATCTAAGTTTTGACAGAACACAGACGTGTAAAGCGTGGCTTGATTTCTTCTTTGTAACATTTTAAGGCATAACTTAATCTCTGCTGCAAAGCTGTAGCCTAAATAAAATAAATGAATAAAATAAAAGCAGTTATGAATTTTGATCGAACTAGGGGACATATTTTTTCAATAGGTGACATAAAAATCGCCCAATATATAATTTCTGTAAATTAACTTTTCCCCAGGTTTTATACATTTTTTCTACAAATTTAAAGATATATAGATGAAACACATGAATAGTTTTAAAGCAAATTTCATTTTTTAAAGTTTTTTTTATATCTTTTTTTTTTAATATTGAGTAGTTTTGTATGACTGATGTTTTAACGGTATTTTTTTAATGTGATTTTATATTAGTCTACCATGACAAAATAATTTCAAAAAGTAATAATAATAATATATCGAAAAAGTAAAGAAAATACAAATGTGCATATAGAATAGTAAGTTGTGTATGCTAATTTTCATTCCAATTCGCTTAACCATGTGAAAAAAAGATGTTGAAATTATGTAGGCTATATTAATACTATTCAAAATGGTGGCCGTGACCTTGGCACATGACAATTTAATTTTTTTTCCAGATTTTTTATTTGTGCTTTAACCTTAATTAGATAGATTACGAATAATTGTTGCTTTATGCCCATTAATAATAACAAAATCTCTCAAGACTCTCTTCCCCTGTTTAGTATTTTTTATGTACACGACTACTTCCTCTGTTCCTTTAATGTGTTCAATCATGCTGAAATGCATAACTATTTTATGGATAATCAAGCAGAGTCTAGGCCAGGCCCGTAGCCAGGTCAAAGTAAGCAGGGATGCACTAATACCCAGCAAGGGGGCACCTTCTCATTTTAGTTACTTTTTTTATCCTCTTTTTCTTCTTTTTTAACCGGGGGGGGGGGTGGGCACTCCACTCCTAGCCCGGGGGGGGCACGGCCCCCAGTGCCCCTCCCCTTGGCTACGGGGCTGGTCTAGGTCCAACTCCTTCAGTTATATTTTCTGTTAAAATTTGGTGCTTAGAGTTCCAAGAAGAAATTATTGACTATCCCCCTCCCCCCCTTTAATATATCTAGAAGTCTCTGTCGAAAGCCCCTAAACACATTCAAACGCCTCTGAGGAAAAGTAAATTAATTTTTAACAAGTAAACATGTTGAAAGATTTTTAAGCTTTGTTCTTATCGTAAGATGTACCAAAACATCTCGTATGAATTTCTAAACTAATTCAAGTTAATTTAAGCTTTTCCTTTTTGTCATTCAACTGTTAGAAATTTTACCACTTCTAAGCTACTGGTACTGTAAACATCCAAATGAAAAATCGAGTTGGTGGGAATCATTAGTCGACAAATTTTTCTGATATTATTTATGCAGGAAAACATGTTTCTGGAACTGAAAAGATTTGGAATCTGAAAAAGTTTTATGAAAGGATTGAATTAATTAAGATTTAATTGATTTATAAACTAAATTTAGTTGGCATTTAAAAAAAAATAATAAATAAATTACTTTATTGACTTATTTAACCTCTATAATAGGAGAACATGTATGGTTGATTCTCGATGGTCCTGTGGATGCCGTATGGATAGAGAACTTAAACTCTGTTCTTGATGACAATAAAACATTAACTTTGGCTAATGGCGACAGAATACCCATGGCTCCTACTTGTAAAATTTTATTTGAAGTTCACAATATAGACAACGCCTCACCAGCTACTGTGTCCAGAAATGGCATGATTTTTATGTCTTGTTCGGTACTGCCATGGCAACCGATATTAGAGGTAAGTCAGGCCTTTACTTTGCAAGGCAGCAGTACTAGAGGCAGTGGTGACATTTTATCTGCTACCCAAGGGGGCGGCTTTTTGGTTTTTAACTTATTCCTTGCCACACAAATTCCTCATTGTGACCTTGACATTGCTTAGCTTGTCACATTTCACCCCTTTTATTAAAATATTAAAATACAGTACCATGTCATAACTTAATTATTAATATTTTTACAGAACATTACACAGGTTTTCTTACATCCAATTAAAAAGAAATAAATAATCTTCTCAACTAAATAATTAGTTACAATAAAGATTAAAGTTATTATAACAAAATTAGCTCAGGTTTTAGTTCTAAAAGTGTGAAAGCAAGTAACAAAACTTCCAAACTACTCTGCAATAGGATTGGGCGTAACCACCCCACAATCTGAGGTTTCATTGAAGTTTACCTGCTGGAACCCTACAAAAACTTGATTCTATAAATTATTTTACTGCAAACAAATAGAGGCAACTACAAAACATAGAGTAAAATCAATAATTCTGCCACCATCTGGGCTGTAATAAACGATTCTTCAGAATTCAAACTTAATTGGAGGTGCATGCTGTAGACAGTCTTAAATGGTGTAGGTTAATGATTCAACTTCCAGCATGTAAGAGTCACCAACCTACATCTTCCACAGTGCCTCCATGGCCATTGCACTAACAGCTATGGTGGAGATGAAAGGACATTACAAAAAGCATTCCATTAGTGGACTTAAGAGATAAACATCTCAACCTTACAGGGACTTAATAAAAAATGCTTATACCAGATACATTTGAAGGAATGGGGCTTATTGGGTAATATTGCTGTTGCAAATTCATGTAACCTAATGTGTAAAAGAAATTTTCATATCTTATTACTTTTTTACCTACTTCTTTACTTTGACACATTAGAATATCTTTGATATTTTTAAAGTATTCAATTTTCTCTCAAGAATGATATTTTCAAACAATGAATTAATAGCCAAGCATGCACTTATTATCAAAAATTCTTTTAGTGTACTTTTGCTAATGATTGAGACATGAAGTTTTATGAGTACATGAAAGGGAAAATGAAAACAAAAGTGGATAAAGTCTAAATTTGAAGTGCTGCCAAAATGATATTAGAATATTGGCATTTATCATTTATTTTCTGTTCCAAAATCTCTCTTTAAAGGGTTAGCTAAACATCAATATAGGCTATTCAAGAATTAAGATTCTTCAAAAAGACAATTTATTCAAAGTCCTGTAGTCAAACTTGGCATATAAACATTCATCCCACTCACCCCTGGAGCTTTTTAAATATTCTGTGTTAAACAAAGTCATTTGCAAAGAGAAAAGAGTTTTTCTTGAAATTACTTATGAAATCTACTATAAGTTTTTTTTTTTTATGTGTTATAAAAAAACACACTTTTTGGAATTGTTTTTTTTTTTTTATCTAATTGTATTAAATATTAAAATATATATTTATGAACTTTTTTTATGTTTAACTAATTCATCCTGTCAAGATATGCATTTTCTGTCATAGTACTATAATAACTATTATAAGCTGTTGATTAAGTTTTTTAGTTTTAGGTTTTTTTTAGTTAAATATTTTTTAACACAAATATTACGTTAAGACACTTTAGAGTTTGTTTTTAATTTTAAGCCAGAAGTTTATTTTAGAATATATTTACTTTAAGTAATGCTGTCTACTCTGTTAACATTAGGGATATTCATAACAGGGTTGGCTATTGAAAAGATCCGCCAATGAAAGCAGCGCATTGCTTCCTCTATTTGAAGCAATTTATAATGATACTGAGCACTTCACTACACTTAACACTGAAGCAAAAATGGAAGTTCTATCCTGTATTAAAATTAAGCAGGTAGCTTATAAATATAGCCTATGTAATTATTTAGATACAATTAATATAGTGTGCACAATTTATATACAGCACACAACACAGAGTTTCATTGTTATTAATATTTTACTATAACATTTGAAATTTTAAAAGCTTACAGAAATTAAAGATGTTAGAATTATTTTTTTGCTCAGTACAATATTATGTATCTCAACTCTTTAATGTCATTCTCATTTGGCAGTTTTCAGTAGTAGCTTTAAACAATAATAATGTAGCCAGGTTTATTTTAGCTGAATTAGAACCCAAATCAATTGGAAAAAAATCTTATTGATATCAAATGTTTTATAATTCTGGTCTAAAATTTCAGGATTCATCAGTTTATAGGCTTAATAAAATTTTGTTGTAAATAAATAAAATATGGACAATGAATCAATTAAACAACAAACAAAAATATGGTGACTTAGATTTTGTGTGAAAATGTAAATCATGTATACAGAAATATTTAGAAGTTAGTTGAAATCTAATTATATGAATGTATTACTGCTGATGATATTTTCTTAACTGTAGGCAATTATTGACATGACACGATTGTGATCTATTAGAGGGATTAACACATGATACAACTATATTCTAAAAAAATTGACAGATGTGTGATTTATTAGAAGGATTAATACCTGCCTCGGTGGAGGAAAGGAAAAATATGAGTTCTAATCACATGGAGCACTTGTTTATCTTTGCTTTGATGTGGAGTCTGGGAGCCCTACTGGAGTTGGATGATAGAAACAAACTGCAAGAATTTTTACTGAAACATAAATCAAAACTTGACTTTCCTAAAATTACAGGAGATGAAACTATTTTTGAATATCTGGTGGCTGGAGATGGTAAAATTGTCTTATTTGTTTATGTTTAGTTTTAGTAGAGTACAAATCATTTAATAGAAATTATCTTAAAGATAGTTTTATGAAGTATATTTTTGATTCTTCTTTGTACATTTTATGGGCTATTTAATATTTGAAAAGGTATATTTTAATACATCCATAGGTAAATTAAAAAGGATAACATTTCTCAGTCAGTAAAAAAAATTTTACTTTTATATTTAGGCAGGTGGCAACATTGGCGTAATAAAGTGGAGGAATATATTTATCCGTCTGACTCTGTCCCTTTATTTGCTTCAATATTAGTACCAAATGTAGACAATGTCAGAAGTGACTTTCTTATAGAGATCATAAGTAAACAAAATAAGGTTTGTTATTTATCATTTGTTTTTTAGAAGTTCCTGAAAGGATGAGATATTTGTCTCTAAGATCCTGTAACCACTTAAGATCCTGTAACAACTAATGGAAAGGTCTTTTGCAGGGCCCTTCTTTCATTCCCACCAAAGCCAAAGTGCAATGGCCATAGATGGACCACAGGAGACTAGGCAGATGCTGGTAGTTGAACTTGCAGATGCTGGTAGTTGAACTTGTATCCCACAGCATTGGGATATGGCTGTAGCATGAAGACCTGACTCACTACCAAAGCATAACCCAGTCCTGATGGTTCCGGGTTCATCTTTGTGAGAATTTCTCATGTTGTGGTTGAAGTTCCCTGTGTGTCTCTCATGGTGCCTCCTTGGTCATTGCCCAATTGGCTATAGTGGGGATGAAAGAAAAGCAAAGTCACTCAAGTATATAATAAAGTTATTCAGCAGACATACGTTAAGACTGACAGCCAAGAAGACAAAAAAACATTTAATATTTTAGTGACATTTATTTTTATTGCATTCATGAAAAAACGGTGTAAAACTTTTTCCCTATCCACCTTAAATGTTTTGAAATTGTCTAGGCTGTTCTATTGATTGGTGAACAAGGCACAGCTAAAACTGTCATGATACAGGCAGCTATGGCTAAAGCCAACTCTGAAGAAAGATTAAGTAAAAGTTTTAATTTTTCATCTGCATCAACTCCAGGGATGTTTCAAGTAGGTGTTAATTTTTATTAAAATTATACAATTAAAAAAAAATTTAAAATGTTTAGTGTAATAAATTAAGTCCAATGTTTCCAGCTTAATAAACACATAACCATTGTTTTTAAACTAGGCTTAATACAGTGTTGTACAACCATTGTTTGTAAACTGACTGAATACAGTGAGATAGAACTATTGTTTGTAAACTGACAAAATACAGTGTGATAGAACTATTGCTTGTAAACTGACAAAATACAGTGTGGTAGAACCATTGTTTGTAAACTAGGCTAAATTTTGATTTAATACAAACTTTTTTTTTGTTGTCCTTGAAGCGTACAATAGAAAGTTATGTTGAGAAGAGAGTTGGCACAACCTATGGTCCACCAGGAGGTAAATCTATGACAGTATTTGTAGATGATATCAACATGCCTGTCATAAATGAATGGGGTGATCAGGTCAGTCAGTGTTTTATTTACTTTAAATAAAACTTGAAAATGTTACTTAAAATTTCTAAAATACTTGTATTAAAGTGAACAAAAAATCTTGTATAATAAAGAATTATGTACTAAAAGTAAGTCTATTTATAGCAACATCAGGACTGCAGCCAGGCATGCTATTGCCCTGACAATTTTTTTGAACAATGTATCATCTGGCCCCCTTTCCTCACGATTTTGCAGCAAAAGTACATAATAAATTTTCAAAGTGTTGGGGCCTTCACAAAGCATAGGGCCCCTGACACTTGTTTGGGTTGCCTACCTCTTGACCTGGTAACATTGTCAGTCTAAAACTACTTAATCATTTTTTTTTTATAAAATAGCTACATTGTCAGATTATAAATACTTTATCAGGCTGCAGTTACTTGATTATAAAATAATTACATTGTCAATCCATAACTTCTTTATCAGTTTTCAGTTACTTTATTATAAAAAAGCTACATTGTATGGCATAACTACTTTAATAGTGTTGCAATTTATATAATATATTTTTTTATTTCAAAGGTGACCAATGAAATAACTCGACAAATGATGGAAATGAAAGGAATGTACAGTCTAGATAAACCAGGAGATTTTATCAACATTGTTGATATCACTTTCATGGCTGCCATGATACATCCAGGTGGTGGTCGAAATGACATTCCTGAGAGATTAAAAAGACAATTTTGTATATTTAACTGCACGCTACCATCAAACAATTCTATTGACAAAATATTTGGTATGTTAACTCACTTAAACTAAAATCAAAGAATAGAATTTAATGTTTTAGAATTTCTTCAAATTGATATCTTGTATGATGATTTAATATTTAAAATAAATTTTAATATCAAAAATTTTTTAGGTAAATTTATTGGTAAACACCAAAAAGATTAAGGAACTAAGAAACAAATGTCTAATAGGAAGTGATAGTGATGCCAACATTTTTAATGATGCCAGTTCAATTCAGATTCTTATTTAAACTCTAAATTCCATTTCTTTCTGTCATAGATAAAAAAAAGTCTAAAGCTTATTAATTTTTACTGTGATAAGAATTTTCTGAGTTTGACATGCTTCACAATATTGATTATTAAAATTATTGTTATAAAGTCAAAAAGTTGAAGTTCTTTGATTTAATTCTTCCAGGTGTGATAGGTGAAGGTTATTTCTGTAGTTCTCGATTTACTCAAGTTGTGGTTGACTTGGTAAAATTACTTGTACCATGTACACGTCTTGTTTGGCAAAAAGTCAAAGTAAGCTATTTTTCATCCTTTATATATATTAAGAATACCAGATAGAACTTCATCATTATAGAAAGACAAAAAAAAAACAAGTGAAAAACTAATTTTAGTACAGGTTTATGATATCTTAAACCTCTAAAAGGCCTCAATGGCTGCAGCAAAACCATGGAGCATTCTTGGTAAGTCTGACGCATTGCATATAAAATGAACAAAACGCATTTCGAATATGTCTCTCATTTGCCATGTAAATTTTAAGTAACTTATTTTTTTAACAGGTGAAAATGTTACCAACACCAGCCAAATTTCATTATATATTTAACTTGAGAGATCTTTCACGTATTTGGCAAGGGATGTTGTACATTAAGGGAGATGAATGCTTTACTATACGCACAATGATAAATTTATGGAAACATGAATTATGTCGAGTTATTGAAGACAGGTAATAACATTATTTTGTAAATAGATACTAACATTTTACCCACAAAACAAAGAGAGCCTGTTCATTTCATATTATTCACTCAAAAAGATTTTTAGAGCATTTTCGAAAAAAAATGCTCTATTGTCCCCGTTTTGTCTGTCTGTCTGTATGTCTGTCTGTCCGTCATCACCCTAGATCTCAACAACCATAAGTCCTAGACCCATGATGTATATATCATTTTGTAGGTCTTGGCCTGCCATGTGTGCAGCAAAAGTCCATTTCGCGATCTGACCTCTGAGGGCCGAAATGGGGGCGATTTAAGTACCGTTTTTTACTATATAAGCTATATTAATAAAGGAGCGCCCTATATCTCAGCAACCATAACTCCTAGACACATGATGTATATATCATTTTATAGGTCTTGGCCTGCCAAGTGTACATCAAAAGTTCTTTTTGCGATCTGACCTCTCAGAGCCGAATATACGAGTTTTTTAAGTACCATTTTTGCTTATATTTTAAATATAAATAATAAAAGCTAATCAAAGGGGCGTAATCATTATTTATTTTTGTAACAGTTATTCAACATGATTACTTCCCTCTCTATTTAGCAAAATCTATGGCTGTAACCCGGAAAAAAAAATACGGATTTCATCCGGCGTAACACGAAAATGCTTTAAAATGTCCTTTGTCCGAAACGGAAGACTTAAATTGCTTGTTTCTTTAACCAGTTATACTCACTTTTCATAAAATGGCACACAAAATGTTAGTAAGCATAAAAAAAATAAGACTGCTTGGTAAATTCCATTGAAAATTGTTTATAAAATAGTAAAAATATCTGTATTCAAATATATTTCCTTTTATTTTAAAAACATAATTTCTTTTGTTTAAAAAAATCATGCCACATTCAGAATGATCTTAGAACAACAATCATAATTATAGAAATGTCACTTCTCATGGATCAATTCAGTAATAATTGTATTGGAAAGGATTATTTTTAAACCTGTCATTGTGAGAGCTGTCCCAAAAAACATTTTTTATAAGTTTATGGGTGATAAAAAATGTATGAAACACAATCACATAAATTTAAATTCCCATAAAAAAATCCTGCATTCATTGAGATTTTACTGTATTTATATTGTTTGGTAGGTTGTGGTGCATAATTGCACTAAAGTGGTCTAGTTTTTCAAACACATTTTAAGATGAAATGGTCTAATTTAGATTAATAAGCTACTTATATATTAGCTGTATAATTTTTATAATTCTGGTGGCAATCTTTTTCTTAGTTTTCTTATCAGGAAGGCAAGGAGAGACTGAAATTTTCTAATGCTAAACAAGGAGGGCCTGAACTTTTATAAGCATTACTTAATAAGAAGGGCCTGAACTTTTATAAGCATTACTTAACAAGAAGGGCCTGAACTTTTATAAGCATTACTAAACAAGAAGGGCCTGAACTTTTATAAGCATTACTAAACAAGAAGGGCCTGAACTTTTCTAATGCTAAACAAGGAGGGCCTGAACTTCTCTAATGCTAAACAAGGAGGGCCTGAACTTTTCTAATGCTAAACAAGGAGGGCCTGAACTTTTCTAATGCTAAACAAGGAGGGCCTGAACTTTTCTAATGCTAAACAAGGAGGGCCTGAACTTTTATAAGCATTACTAAACAAGAAGGGCCTGAACTTTTATAAGCATTACTAAACAAGAAGGGCCTGAACTTTTATAAGCATTACTAAACAAGAAGGGCCTGAACTTTTCTAATGCTAAACAAGGAGGGCCTGAACTTCTCTAATGCTAAACAAGGAGGGCCTGAACTTTTCTAATGCTAAACAAGGAGGGCCTGAACTTTTCTAATGCTAAACAAGGAGGGCCTGAACTTTTCTAATGCTAAACAAGGAGGGCCTGAACTTTTCTAATGCTAAACAAGGAGGGCCTGAACCTTTCTATTGCTAAACAAGGAGGGCCTGAACTTTTCTAATGCTAAACAAGGAGGGCCTAAACTTTTCTATTGTTAAAAAAAATCTAAAAAAATAACAATGTTGTTTGTAGATCTTCATTTCCTGTGTGTGCTCTCAAATTTTGTAACCCAAATTTTTATCTATTCTTGATGAATTGTCTAAATGTTGAGAATGTATTCATTCTTTATGACATTATACCATTTTAATATTTTAAAGTCAAATAATTAACATCTTGTTGACTTTAGAAACTAATAAACTTGTAAACATATGTATATATAGGGGGAAAATATTATTGTGGCAAAGTGAATTTAGATGTACATTCCGACACATTATATCCATTTTATTTGTTAGTCATTTGCATACTTTATATTCATTGTTACAAATAATAAAGGGATGCCTACTTTAACTGGTTTATGATAACTTTACTACCAAAAAGCAAGTTAAAATTTATTTCCCTTGTACACAATAAAAAACATATTAATAAATATGTAATAGAAAAAAATAATTACTTAGTGTTAGTTATATTTATTGCAAGTATAATATATTAAAAATAGTTGTGTGCTATTTAACTACAAGACAAAATTAGAACATCTAAATAATATTGACTTTAAATTGAACAATATATAGTGGATATAATGTTCTCAATCTACAATCATGGATAAATTGCAAGATAAATAAAACTTATGATCAAGAATTTCATTGATTTTAAGTATAAAAGAAAAACTCTTTAAAAAATCTAATTTCTTCTGAATCTTATTTTCAAATACAAGAAAGTTGATGTCTTTTTAGAAACTTTTTAAATACACTATTCATTGGTTGATGAAAATAAATTTCTCTGTCCAGATTTGTAAATGATGAAGACAAAATGTGGCTACAAAGAATCATCATGAATGTTATTACTGAAGAGATAGGGGCTGAAACTGCCCAGCTCTTGCTCTCCAGCCCACATTTTGTTGATTTTATGAGAGAAGCCAAAGAGGAAGTTGCTGTTGATGACGAAGGTGGAGGAGCGCCTGGACAAACTGGAGATGAAGAAGTAATCGAAGTGCCTAAAATTTATGAAATGGTGAGAAACAAAGAATTTGTAAGAAACAAATAATGTACACAATATAATTGTTGTTACATGTGGTTATTTCTATTTTAAACACATAGATATAAAAATATTACTCTGATCACATATAGATTGTATGTTTGTATTTTATCTCAGGTAGAAGACTATGATGTTTTAAAAAATCGACTCAAGGCTTATTTAAAAGACTATAATGAACAGATAAGAGGCTCTCATTTAGATCTAGTGTTTTTTAAGGATGCTATGATCCACCTTATGAAAGTAAGTGAATTCAATTTTTAAGGATGCTAAGATCCACCTTATGAAAATTAGTGCATTCAATTTTTAAGGATCTGCTTTATGAAAGGTAGTGCATTCAATTTTTAAGGATGCTAAGATCCACCTTATGAAAGTTAGTGCATTCAGTTTTTAAGGATGCTATGATCTGCTTTATGAAAGGTAGTGCATTCAATTTTTAAGGATGCTATGATCTGCCTAATAAAAATAAGTGAATTCAATTTATTGGAAGTAATGATACACTTACACTAATTGTCTTAAGTTAAACTTAATTTAAAAAATAGTTGCAATAAATTCTCCAATTCAGATTTTTTATTTATTAAACTTTTACTCTGAAACTTTTAGACATGACTGACTATGATTTCTTTTTTGTTTATTTCTTGTAAAGCTGAACACTGGACCTATCCAAGTTCTGTGTGGTTTTCATTATTATGTTACAATCATTACATTTTTTTGCAAGTTCTATTTGTTATAAATAATAACAATTCTTCTGAATTATTTGTTTAATTTCTTTATACACTGTACCTCTAATGAATTTTTAAAGATACATCAGTTGACATTTTGTCAGATATTGATTTATTTTTATATCCCTATCATCAAATTACTACTCTTCACCACTGGCGTAGCTAAAGGGGGGCGGACCGCCCCGGGTGACAGCATATGGAGGGTGACACCTCCAGCAAAATTTTTCAGCCAGGCTAAGGTGCGAAAATAGTCTGAAAAAGGAATTGTGATAAAAACCCAACCAACACAGGTAATGTGATTCTCGATAGTGGACCGATATCGACTGCTAACAGGGTATGACGTCACATATTTCGAATTTGTCAAAAATATTGTCTGGGCGAGTACAGCTCTTTTGGTGAGTAATTTTTCTTATATGTGGTACATTTGAAGTGCGGGAGTCATTCCTTGGATTTTTTCATCTGAAAGGTAAAACAGCTTCTATCCTCGAGAAACTAGAAAACGAAGGACTGGATATTCAGTTATGTCGCGGTCAAGGGTACGATGGCTGGAATCCACGGTGGTGTGCAACAAAAGATCAAAGACATTAATTTTTGTACCTTGTTCCAATAATTCTTTGAGCTTTCGTGGCAACCATTCGTTTGCTAACGTGTAAAGTTTTTTTTGAAAGTCTTAAGGCGCTGTACACTTTTTTTGCTATGTCGACCCATCGCTGGAATGTACTAGTGAAATACACAGGTCTAACAGTGAAGGGACTGTCCACAACTTGCTGGAGTGCACATGCTGATGCAGTGAAGCCAGTGATACAGAAGTTTAACCAGTTTGTGGAATCCCTTGAAGCTCTGTGTGATGTTGAAGAAAGCGTCGAGACAAGAGGAGCTGCGCACAATCTGTTGCCAGCTATATGCGACTTTTCTTTTATTTCTTTCTTGTTTTTCTGGGGTAAGGTTTTACAAGAAGTCGACTTAGCACAGAAGTACATGCAAACACCAGGTATTACTGTGGACATGGCTGCAACCAAACTAAGGGATCTCAAGGTCATTTTGGAAGTGCAGCATACGAAGGTTATTGACAAAGCCGTCCAGCAGGCACTTGTGAAATGTGAAGAACTTGATATCCCCACAGAGAAGATAATCATAAAAAAGAGAAGATTACCAGGAGAGGAGGCAAGAGATGCTGGATTGTCATTGCATCAGGAGACCAAGAGAGCAATGTTAGTGTGTCTGGACCGTTTTCATATGGAGTTAGATACGAGAGGAAAGGTAGTGAATGACATTTTGCTGACTTTTTCTGCGTTCAGCCAGACCATATTATTTGTGCCAATGATGTGGAATTACAGTTGTCTGTTACCAAGCTGACAGTCGTGTATTATGAGCTGTCTGAAGAAGATCTTTGTCTAGAAACTCCACGTTTAAGGCGAAACCAAGCAGCCGAAATAAACTTGGAGGAAGCAAAGCACTAGACTGTACTGCAATTCCTACGGTTTATTATCAAGTGGGACTTTATTGAATCATTGCAATATCTTACGCTGACTCTAAGATTCAATCTGACAATATGTGTTTCTTTGCCATTGTGTGAAAGAAGTTTCCCCAAAATGAAACTTATAAAAAATTACCTCCGGTCAACCATGAGCCAGTCGAGATTGTCGGATCTGGCTGTTCTGTCCATTGAATGCGAGCTTACAAGACAAATAGATTTTGACGATGCCATTAACCTGTATGCCACAATGAAAGCAAGAAGACATTCCTTCTAGGACATTCTTTTGGGCTAGGTTTTTATTGAAAATTTTTGTTTTTGGGGTTTGGGTTTGGTTTTTTTTATAACACACACATAAGCAATGCGCCCACAAGAAAAAAAGAGAGAAGAGGGAGGGGGTGTATGAAAATTTAGCTACACCTAACCATTCAGCAAAGGGTCGTGCGGGGTCACTGGGGTGACATTTGAACGGACCGCCCCAGGTGACATGTACTCTAGCTACGCTACTGCTCTTCACATAAATATTATATGACTCATGTTTATTATACATGGCCTTATTTTCTGACTTTTTTTTTCTTTAGATATCTCGAATCATTCGTACACCAAGAGGGGCTGCTTTACTTGTTGGTGTTGGTGGGTCAGGTAAACAATCTTTAACAAAACTTGCTTCCTTCATGGCCGGATATTCCTATTTTCAAATTACTGTTACCAAGTAAGTCATTGGGTCATTTTACTCTGAAATATTTTTATTTAACTTCTGGCATATGCATCTATTCTGATTGATGCAAACTTTGCATTTTGGCTTTTCAAATGTTAATTACAAATAGCAAATCACTATGCTTATTTAGTATGTTGATGTTTTTCTTTCTACATAGGCCTGTGTTATGTTGTCTGCTGAAGATTTTTTCCAAGTGAAGCTATTTTTGATAATACCTCTCCCTTTTGTTTATTGCATTTTAATGAGATCTCTAGTTTACATTAGCTTCACATTTAGTGTGCTGAAAACATGCTCAGGGTGCAGTTAGATAGTGTTGGCTCACATTGATTGATAATATGTCCACTATAAAAGATCTGTGCTTTCTAATGATGAAAATGAAAAGAAAGTTTTTAATGAAAGATAAATAGAGATATAAAAAAGTATGATATATTGTATATTAAAATCTTTCAATTCGATACTCCAGATATAAGGTGGACTACATAATTATTGTGGTCTTTTTTCCTTCTAACCTTGAGGCCTAAAATTTAAAAACAAATTAAAAATAAACATTGCTTACTAAACTTTCTCACAATTATTGTTTAGATTTTATTAAATTAGAAACAGTAAGTAATAAGATAATCATCCTGAGTGCTTAATGGCTGGCTAAAGTTTTTCAGATATGCTTTTGCTACCCTCAGAAAATATGTTATACAGAACTGGTCATCCTCGTTGCATCACTATGTCTGTCCGCAGCCATATTTATAAATTTTGAATTCAATGAGACTAATAGTTTATGTTGTACTTAACTGTATCATTATTTATTGAGGCTGCTAATACTTCATCTTCAAATTCACTGAAAAGAATGTACTTTCGATTTCCTTAGATTTATGTCATTCAGTTTTTAATATAAAATTTATTTATATTGACAAAGTTGTTTCAGAATTCATTGTTTTTTATTATTCAGCATGCTGGAAGTCCTTTTTAATATGTAGAATATTTTTATTAGTATTAAAATGATACACTATTAGTATTTCAAATCAAATAAAACTCAAGATATTTTTTAAAAAAACCTAACTTAATATACGACTTGTGATTTTTTAAAATATATTAGGTTTTTTTAATTCTGTGAGCCAAATTTATTTTTTTTTTTGCATTAAAAAAGCCCAGAGATTTTACTGTTTATTTTTTTATTGGGAAAGCCCTTTGCTACAAAGAAAGCAATAACTTGAAAAAAGGTGGCATTTTTTGTCTATCAGAGAGGACTTTTTATGAGCGACTGCTCATTCTGTATAATATATATTAACTGCTGGCTAATGTCTTTCTTTCTCTAGAGCCTACAATATCAACAACCTGATGGACGACCTGAAGTTTTTGTATCGTGTAGCTGGACTTCAAGGGAAAGGAATCACATTTATATTTACTGATAATGAAATCAAAGATGAAAGTTTCCTAGAGTATATAAACAATGTACTCAGTTCTGGTGAGGTAATTATATCATTGATGTTCTTTCAGGTAAGGTAATTATATCCATAATAATATTCATTTCTAGAGAAATAATTCTTTCATGATAGGCAATAAATGATTGAAGGGTTAATTTTTAAATATAGTTCAAATACAAATGGGTAAACTTTCAAATTTGGATAATTCTTCAATGAAAAAAATGTGGTTTTAAAGCTAGTCAAGCTCATTAATAAATAAAGATCAGAACATGCTGAGCTCTTTGGTTTTTTTTAGATGTTTTCTTGATATCCAAAAAAGTTAAATAAATATATTTGATTATAAATTTACCTTAACTGATTAATATTTGTTTTTTTTACAGACTTAGTCATAATTAATTGTTAGTGCTAATCCCATAGTCAATAAAATAATGTTATACATTATACATGAATGCAAAATTCATACAAAATTTAATAGAATAAAATATAGACTGTTGTAAATAATTGATTTTTTTCTGGAAAAAAAAATGCAGATATCTAATCTGTTTGCCCGAGATGAGATTGATGAAATAACAGGTGAACTCATTGCTGTAATGAAGAAAGAATTTCCTAAACGACCACCAACTCAAGAGATCTTGTATGACTATTTTATGTCTCGTGCTCGGGCCAATTTACACACTGTACTTTGTTTCTCACCAGTATGTTAATTTGTTTTTTGCTCATTATTTTATTCTATGTAAATCGTTTTTGTAAAAAGGTGAATAATAATACCTGCTTCTATCTTTTTTATATTAGATATGGAATCTACATTTGAAAAAGAGCTATATACATGGGTTACACAAAATTGGTAGATTTTATCAATTGAAAAAGAAATAAAAAAAAAACCCATGTTGCTTTTGAGAGATAAAAAACAGCTACAAATTAGCTAATTACAATTTTTGGTGCCTTCAACCCAATCTAAAAACATTTAACATTTGCGCCTTCCTAGTTTGGCCCTGTGCTGCCCACACAGCCTACAGTACCTTTATTATGCTACTGAGTGTTGATTTACAATGCTGGATAGCTTAGTTTGAAATTTGATCTACTAATACAACAGTAATAAAATATAAAAATTTAATTAATTAAATTACATTGATATTAAGAAAGATTTCAAGAAATATCAATGCATTAATTCTCACAAAATTATAAAAGACAATGATTTAAGCCTTAAAATATTCCTGTGAGATTATTACATGCAGTTGGAAGTTTTTTTAAACAATGATTTTGCATTCCCGGTTTTTTTTCCAATTCAAATGCTTATGTGTAGTTCAACTCGTACATTATTTTAATTATCATAGCTTTAAGATGACCAAGCATGAGACCAACTACATTTCTTTTGTATAAATAGTATAGAATATTATATATAGCAGAGCCATAGATTTATCAACATGATCTATCAAACAAACAATTAATGAAATAATTATTAAATGACAACTACTTGTATATTTATTTCAAATGGCATTATGACTACACCTCTTTCAATCATGACTTTTAAACTCCTCTATTTTGTTTGGAAAGCGAAAATAAGACTTTATTCTTTCTTGTATTTTATTTAGATTATACTATAATGATATATAGCTTTCAACAACATGTGTGTTTGTTTTGCCACTAATAGTCCAGTTCAGAAATCATCCATTGTGATTTAGACCTCATTATAGATTATTTATACTGTATCCCAACACCTTGTTCAGAAATACAGAATGAAAGACAAATTATGATAAATTCTTGAACTATGATAACTTTTTAAAAAAACGTTCGTTTACATTTACAAATTAACAAATGACTCTTTCTTTTTCACTCTTGTTATTCACTTTCTCCCTCTCTCTAATGTTATTAATAACTCACTCATACCTCTTTAAAATCCTATTAGTGGACCCATTACTGAGTGCCAGTTTCAAAACATTCCTCCACCACAGAATTTTAAAGAATGTGCATCATCAATTTAAACTGACTTTTCTGAAAGCTGACATATTTATGTTACTTTTCTGTTGTGTAACAATATTTAGGCGCTACACTATTAAAAAGGAAAATAACACAAAGGGTAACATTTTATAAAGTCACTATTTGAAGTTTTTTAAATAGCAATGAGATTTCTCATCTATCCTTTATTCATTCATTTATCTCTTCTCCATACCTATCCCTCCATTAGCCTCACTACTTCTGAAATGTATTTGTTACACTAGGCATTACTGTTACTGTATTACCGTCCTGATGTGTGATTGCCTTGGGTATGATAGAGGGGTTAGCGGTGGTAGAGGTGTTGGAATACAAACAAAGATTGTCAACCAGGGACAAACACCTTTCTGTAAATTGTTTATTAATGAACTGATAGTATACCTATTTCAGTTTCAATATGATGCCATTTTCTAGTCTTATGCTACCCTCAAGTCCAAAGTATTTGTTATTGTATTAATTATTTCATGTATACTAAAAAATACTCTGCTTATCTGTAGAAATAATATACTGACACTATTAAGAAACAAAGAAATGTATTCCTTAATGAATAAAAATGCATCATTCTTTAAACCTTTTATCCAATGCATTATTTATAGATAAATGAACTTTTTCATTTCTATTAAGGTAGGCAACAAGTTTCGCATGCGTTCTTTAAAATTCCCTGGTCTAATATCTGGTTGTACAATGGATTGGTTCAGTAAATGGCCGCGAGAGGCCCTGGTGGCAGTGGCCACTCACTTTCTAGGTCCATTTCAAATGGAAGCAACAAATGATGTTAAGAGTAATCTGATCGAAATGATGGGCATTGTTCATGATGGCGTAGCTGTAGTTTGTGTTGAATATTTTGAAAGGTAAGTCTTCTTTTTTGGAGTAACTCAGGAACATTTTTTGTGTAGCTATAGTTTGATGTTTGAATTTAAATAAAGGTTAAAATATACAGAATTGTTGACATGTGTTATTGGTGACCTACTGATTGAAGCTGTACAGAATATGTCACTGGTGACCTACTGATGATCCATTGTACTGAACATGTCACTAGAGACCCTCTGATGTTCCATTCTGGAGAATATATCATATATGACCTACTGATGTTCTGTTGTATGTAACGTGCTACTAGAGACAGACTGATAATCCATTGTACAGAATGGTGCTCTGGCAGGATAGCGACTGTTATAACAGCTGCTGTCATAAAGGTGACTTCACAACGGTGATGTAATCTAGTAGGCAACTTTCAAAACGGTGGTTATCTGAATGGCTACCACATTATAAGATCAACTGTTACGAAAGCTACTTTACTGTCAACTTCAGAATAAGATATAGTCACTGGGTTGGACTATTCCCTTCGATGTTTTGATATAAAAGATTTTTATCAGTTAGGATTAAGACGAGCAATTGTCAAATAGACGACTTAAGATCAGGTGGGTAAAAGCAATACAATTGTAAAACAGCAAAGATAAAGACCACGGGCGATGTCGGACAGTCTTGAGTTAAACAATGACGATCAGGTGACGCTCCTTAGACAGAATAGAATAGAAAGGAAAATATGGCAGTAGACTGTGACATAAGGTGTAGACATTAAGGGTATATATACAGCTGGATTGGGACACATTAGTTAAGAGATGAAGAGTTAAGAGATAGGAGTCAAGATAGGGCTGAGACAGCGGAGTTGAGAGAGTATTAAGTTTTGAAAAACTTACCGTGGCCTGCAATGGAGTTAATAAAAAAAATTAAGAAAAGTAAGTGACATGATAAGCCATGACGGTTTTATGTACAGAGGAACAAAAGAAAATGAAATACAATCAACCGGAGGTGTGCAGAGGCTGGTTGTAAAGGTCACCTAAGGACAAGTCTTCAGTATCATCAGCAGCATCAACCCCCAGTGAGCAGTGGCATCCACATGCATCCTTCAAATCCTGCAGAAATGGCAATACAGAGTGTGGAAAACACAGTAAAAATAGCTGCAGTCACAACACGGGATCTACCAGTTTTTTTTTAAATTCTGTGACTTCTTATGAAGCTAATCCAAATTAAATGTTATTTTTAATTCATCGAGAATAAATGAAATGTAATTTTTAATTCCTTTGGCTTGAATTTTTTTAATGAGCAGTATTGTTGTGTTTTTTCAGCTGTTGCCAGTTGTATGATGGATTTGTCACTGTTAGGACAATCACTGTTTTATTACAATCGCTATCACATGGTCGCTGTTGTGACAGTCAATGTTTTAAAACAATCGCTATTGTGTGTGTAGTTGCTTCACTGACAGTCACTGCTTTAACAGTCGCTATAAGGAACCTGAGCCGTGCAGAACATTTCGCAAAAACCTTCTGATGATTCCTTGTATGGAACATAATACTTATGGCTATTAAAGCATACATCTTACTAACTTTGTAAAATAAGTTGAGTTCAGAGTTGGTGTTATGAGCATAGAATTACATTTCTTCATACATTTTTTAAATATACATTTTTGCACAGGTTTCGACGTCAGGCTAATGTTACCCCTAAGTCCTACCTTTCTTTTCTTGATGGATATAAATCACTATATATCACTAAGGTGAGATATTTGGGGTGTCCTTTGAATTAAGAAGTTAATAAAATTATACAACATTTTATGAGAAAATTTCAGTAGTCTCACTAACACTGTCAATTTTTCTTACATGGGAATGCAATTATTTCTTGTTAAAAATGATTTTTTTCTTATTTATGCTTTATAAGCTGCGTTGCATGATAGCTAAAATGGCATCATAAAGATATTGTACAATAAGTACATTTCAAGCTATTTACTGATGTTGTAAGTGATTATAAGCACATCTTTAAACATATAAGTTAATAGGTAATCTAAACTAGTGTAAAAAATCTGTTTCATGCTCTCAAAATATCATATTTCCTCTACTTTCACTCAGGTTTTAGTTCACTTTGCTTGTTGAATTCATATAAAAAAATACAAATCATTTTAAACTTTATTCTGAGTATTTTAATAAAATTGTACATTTTTTAAATGATTTAATAAATGGAGTGCATAATATCTCTAAACATTCAGTTAAAAGTACCTCTTAATAACATTTCAGGGTTTAGAAAAAAAATGGCACCTTTCCATAATTTCTAAATTAGCTTCAAAGTTTTAACCTGGAACTTTGAAAATTACACTTTTTAGAAGAAGAACTTAAAACATTACTGTAATTTTATGTTTATTCCATTACAACTATTGCTTGCTTAACAATTGAGTTGATTTATTTTTGTTTTTTACAAAGAAACAAACTTATTATTTAAAAGATTAATCAATTTAGATATATTTCTGATTATTATATTTTTACTCAAAGCTTCCACTATAACAATTTAAAGCTGACATTAAAAAGCAATACAGATCATTCATCTTTGCAATATCTATTGAAAACATGATCTCTAAGGAAAATTTAAATCTATATCAACAATTTAAAAAAAATCACACTTTTCATTTATCTGTTGTTTATGTTTTCCAGTCTATCAATTAATGTAACTTTTTTTGCCTAACTTTCACAATTAAAGAGCATCATAATTGTAAAGGAAAACAAATACTTGTGTTCATATATTAGAAAAGAAAAAGTAAAGTTTCCTTAACCCTAACTATCCCTCTGGGCAGATATAGTGTTGAATTCATCTGTTTATATAACACAACACCCAACCACCTTTATTTCCCCAACTTAAGTCAGGTACCCATTTAAAGCTGGGTGGACTTTGAACCAAATTTCACTTGGAACAAATTATATGGTTCTCACAGAGGATCAAACCCAGGACTTTAAGGTCAACAGTTGAGTATCTACACCACTCAGCCATCCCTCCCACATATATTAGATTATTTGCTATTTTTTTTTAAATGTTTTTATTGTTTGTTTTTTTTATTTGAGGCTCAAAATTCTTGAGCAAGCAAAAAAAAAGAGAATTTTGAATTACTGTTGCAATAAATGTAACAAAGATCTTTTTTTATTTTGTTATTGTATTTAGAAAGTTCAGAGTAAGTCTATGATTGATTTATATTTACATCTTGGGTTTTATTTGCTTGTTTTTTCTTATGCAATTAATACTTTTTCTGAGAGATTAAAAAATTCTCTTCTTGATTTACTTAAAATTATAAAATTTGACACTTTTTTTTACCTGGTTCATATCAGTACAAGAAAATATTTAGCCTGCTATCATATGGTTTTGTTTCATTCAATTTTTCAGGTTGAAGAGCTACAAGAGCTGGAAAGAAAAATGAATGTGGGTCTAGAGAAATTAGCAGAAGCAGCAGAATCTGTTGACTTACTCAGTAAAGAACTTGTTATAAAAGAGAAAGATCTGGAAGTGGCAAATAAAGCTGCTGATAAGGTGAAACCTATCACTAAATACAAATTAAAGAAATTAAAAATTATTCTATGCGATGTGTCTGTAATTTATCTTTTCAAGTAAAATCAATTGAGTTAAATTTAATTTATATTTTTTCACCTTAAGAACCATCTCTTTTTTTTTTAATTTTAATACCATTTATATTGGATGAAACTAGATTGTTGCTGAGGTTGCTGTAATGGCAGAAGCAGCTGAAAAAGTGAAAGCATCTGTACAGAAAGTAAAGGACAGAGCTCAGAGTATTGTGGATGAAATAGCAGCAGACAAAGCAATAGCTGAAATGAAACTTGAAGCAGCCAAACCAGCTTTACAGGCAGCTGAAGACGCTTTGAAAGTAAGCATATTTATATACTTTTTCTAAAAAACAAAAGGAAAAGGTTTATTTATTATACAACAATATGTAAATCACACATGTATAGTTCATTGGAAAATGGCTCTTTAAAAAATAGCTTGTTTTTTTTTTACATAAATGGGATGTGTGGCCATGTTGTGAAGAATGCTCAAATTTTGACCTGAGAATCCAGGGTTCGATCCTTGATGAGAACCAAGGAAATTGTTCAGGTCCTAGTGAAAGTTAAAATCACCTACTTTTAGATAGGTACCTGACTTAAGTTAGGAAAGTAAGATGACCTGCAATGACGTCAATGAGCTTTTGGAGAAGCATTTGGATCCCTTAACTGACGAGAATCTGGTGGAGATGACTAAGTATGCGAGCCAGAAGGAGGAGGAAAAGCTACCTGAGGTTGATGGGGGTCAGGAGAAGGAAGTTAGCCTTACACTTGAATGTTTCATGCAATTCATAAGAACTATTAAGAGGGTTAAGGACTTGATTGGCAAAAGGGACAAAAAATGTATGCAATATGGTTTTTGAACGCACTGGATGGAGCAATGGAACCCTACAAAAGCCTTCTCCTACATATAAAAAGACAATGGTCCTCAGCCAGGCCTACACTTAGTACTCTATGAGCATAAGAAGATGAATGTTCAAGGACCTTTAGAAGAAGGCTGTCATAATTTCTTTCCACGTAATGGTCATATTTTACCCATAGTGTGTGTGTACTGCTGACTTGTCAGAAGGACACAGGTTTTTCCTGCCACCAAAGACAGAGGGGCATGTGTAAATTGTCTCAGCCCTCTGTCAGAAATGGCAGGCTGCGAGAGTGTGTTTGAGTGTGACAGAGTAGAAGGAGGATTGGTGCCGTCCACATTCATCAACACAGCCAGCTGCGAATACCTTTTGAGAATTATGAATACAGGCAGAATTTTATGATAGGGTTCATATAATAGCTTTCTATGTAAAGAATTTTTAAAGTGAAATGTTTTTAATTACTGTATATACTCCCATAAAGCCACTTTGCATCTAAGCGACACCCTAAAACTGCTTTAAAATGGCCAGTTTTTTAAAAAACCGCATGTAAGCTGACCATACAATTGTCTAATTTCTTCAGACTTGGTGTATTGCACAACTAAAATTATCAAAGTTCAGCACACTTTTAAATTAATTGTTTGCACACCATGCAGTCTGTCACTCTCACTTTTTCTTTGCATTTGCATAAAGAGTATGTCTGAACACAAATCTATGTTTGATTACACTTCATGAGATTATTATTATAGTATTAGTTAGGAAACCTTAGATATAGGAAACATTTTCTGTTTTTTTTTTCTTGATTTTTTGACTTTGAAAATTAATTCTCCATGGAAATATTCAAACTCAGTAAAATTATCAGCTAAGCATATATAAAATTTTTTGAAGTGACACTTCTGTGTATATATATATATATATATATATATATTAGGGTGCCACTCAATGCAATGGGAAAAATTTTTTTTTTAAGTTTCATTGTCCCACCCCCTAATTATTTTCCTTTTGTTATGTTAAGTAATTTTACCAAGTTTCATGAAGATACAGTGATATTTAGAGGTAGCTCAATGGACTCGATGTTTTTACATTATATGCGAAAATGCCTGTATTTGACATACAAGGCAAACCGAAGGCAATTTCTGTTACTTATTTATATAATTTCTGTTACTTATTTATATTTTCAAATCAGTGCAATATATATATATCGTCCGATCCACCAATATTTTGAGTCCAGGTTTGGCAGCTGCATTAGACAGAAGTAAAGTCAGTGACAGGAACGCAGTTTACATAATTGCAGCAGCAGCAGAATCACTTGGCCACAGTACTGCAGCTCTGGCGATTAACAAGGAATCAGTCAGACATAGTCTACGTAAACATCTAAACATCGTGAAGCAGCAGCTACATTAACTGTGCACTGAGATGGGAAAATGTTGCTTGCATTAACATCAAAAGAGTTAGTTGATCGTCTTGCTGTTCTGGTATCTGGTTATGGAACAATGAAGCTGCTGGGAGTACCGAAATTGCCAAATGGAACTGGAGAGGCCGAGGCAACTGCCATGTTTAATCTTATTCAAGAATGGAACATTGCTGATAACATCAACTTCATGTGTTGCGACACTACGGCCAGTAACACTGGCATAAATGCAGGTGCCTGCATTCTTCTGGAGGGAAAACTGGCAGAGAATTGATCAGCTTAGCATGCAGGCGCCACATAATGGAACACAATGTGGCAAAGGTGTCTGATTCATCTAGTGGACCAAGTATCAAGTTACTCCAGAGATTTCGTGAATAATGGGGCTCAATTGACACATCAATGTATGCAAGTGGAATGGATGTAGATTATATTGCAGTGGTTCTCAATCCAGTTCGGGATGAACTCATTCACTTCATTCAACATCAGCTAACAGTGTTTCAGCCCAGAGATGATTATTGTGAGCTTCTGAAACTGTTACTTCTTTTTCTAGATGCAGCTTGTGGTGCAGATGAAAAGATTCTGGCTCCTGGAGCTTATCACCGGGCCTGATGGATGGCAAAACTGATTTACAGCCTTAAGATTTTCATTTTGCGGTCTCATTTCCATTTTACTGCACGTGAATTTCACTGGGTCACTTCAACACCTTCATACTTAAGGTCTAACTGAATTCGTGGTTTACATCACCATGTGCTACATCTGCTCCCTGTAGATATTTGCAGCTACTTCAACAATTGGAAACAAATGACACCGATGCCAAAGCAGCAATAAAATCATTCTCTGGAGACTTGTTGTACTTGAGTGAAATTCTGGTAGGTTTTGCATTTTTTGACAATGATGTTTCATCTGAAATGAAGTTAGCCATGGTTGCAGCACTTGACAAGATAACAACAGATCATCCCCGCAGAATAGCCTTCTGTCCAATATTACAACAAAATAAACTTTCCGATTTTGTATTGCAACACACCAGAAAACTTTTCACAGCTTTGAACATACAAGATTTTCTGACCACGAGTCCAGACACATGGGCCACTGATAACAACTACATTGTTGACCAGAAGAAAGTTGCGAGTTTGAAAGTCATCAATAATGCAGCCGAGCGTGGAGTGGCCCTGATTCAAGCATTCAATGGAGTACTAACCAATCAAGAGGAACAGAAACAGTTTTTGTTACAAGTACTAGAGAAACAACGTGGTGACTTTCCTAATGCTAACAAGTCCACCCTTACTGCCACAGCTAGAATATCATTACTTGGACTTGAAGATATGTAATTAGTGAATATTGATCTTTTAGTCTGAACTATGTCTTTATGTTTATTAGCTGAAGGTTCTGAAAGTTACTATTCTGGTGCTATGTATAAAACAGTTGTTTGTTCTCTTTTACAGCATTATGTGTCTTCAAATAACTTTTGATTTTTTTGTGTTACAGCAGAATTACCGTAATGTCGCGAAACACTGATTATTGCAAATCTTTGACACTGTTGAGCTACCAATAAATATTATCAGAATACATTCAAATTTTGCCAATTTTATTCTTATAACATTACTAGCACATTTTGGGGGTGGCAGGATAAAAACTCAGAATTTTTTTTTTGAGTGGCACCCTAATATATATATATATTATACCCTGTAAACACAACCAAATAAAGAGTCAGATAGCGATGAAAATGTGTGGCTGAAAAATGGGTATTAGTGTCTATCCTTGTGTCCATTTTGTTTTATGCATAAATAAGCTAACCCCCCTGATTTCAGTATTGTATTTTATAGTTCTAAATTTAGCTTTCTGCTAGTATATACGGTACTGCATATTTTAATACATATACTAATAATAGTATCTTAGAGACTTAAGGCTTAAAAAATTTCATATTGTTATACAGTAATACATCTTATTAAAATTTTATTACGAAGTTCATTATAATCTCAACAATTTTAACATATGTTAACTCCCATTTTAATCATGTTATTGGTTATAAATTAAATAGCTCAGACATGTGCATTACTAAAATGAATGATTAAGTCCATTGATTCAGCTTTTAAAATTAAAAAATAAATAAATTGTGAAAATTAATTAGCTAATAACATTTTTATTGTTATAAATAAATCTCTTGCCAAGTTTGCTGACTACTAGTTCATCAAGCCGATTTCTTTAGGCCACAAAAATATAGCAACAAACATACCTACAAATAAACTAACATTGTTTTATTTTTCTATTTTAAGATTTATATATATATATTGTGAATTCCACTGTAACTGACGTATATTTTGTGAATTCCACTGTAACTGATGTAACATTTGGAAAAAATTTAGCATTTTGACATTAAACAAGCAAATTTTCTTTTAAATTAGAGACTTTTTAAAACCATGGCAGTTTTATTAAATATAAATTTGAATTAATGTTTAATAAAAGGGATAGCAGTTTTATGCTAATCATTTCCAAGATAATATTATATAATATTTTCGTAACTGACGTAACTTTTTTTTTACCCAGTTCAAAAAGCAAGTAATATCATTAAAGATTTTTCTGAAATCTTTAAATGAAAACAGATTTTTTATTATATATTATTTCATAAAATGTCCTAGCATTAAAATAATGTAAAAATTAATATTTTATTTTGAAAATTGTTTAATCATCATAAAATTTTCAGTGTAACTGATGCAACATAAAGTTGTAACTGACACTAATTCAACAAAATACAAGCCTAAATTGAAAAAAAAAAAATTATACTTATTAATTATTTAATTATTTCTTATGTTTGAAAATTCTTTTTTTTTATTTTTTTTATTTTTCTCTGTTTATTTGGAATGTTTCTTTGATTTCATTCAGAACAGAAACTTTGAAGCCATCTATTCCTTCCAGTGTAATAGGACCAAAAAATATTAGGCTTTCATGAACATCCTACAATCAGGTGCTTTTGGCCAATTGTTATCTGGTGCAAAAATTTCATATCCCAGAAACCAAACTTGACATTTTTTTTCAATACTCGGCCAATGTAAAATCTTGTTGCATAATATTTTTCTAATTCTATTGCAACTGGTAGTTTTTGATCTTGCAGCATATTTGTTGTTTTAAATTTTAGTGTGTTTTCTGGTAAATGTTGAGAAATGGAAACAAAATTAAAGGAACTGATGGCTGAGATGTCTATGGCAGTTGCTCATCTAGCTTTGACAATACATGTCATGTATTGAAGGAATTCTCTTAGGCTCATTTTTTCCCAATGATCTTCTAATTCAGTACGAACCAACTCAACATCTTTAGAACTTTGATAAAGAATATTGACATTTGGGCAAGCATCATTAGCACATTTTTAAAAATCTTCTGCTGAATTAACAGGAAGTTGCTCTTGCAGTATCCTCCTCCATACAGCTCGTTTGACAGTACCACCTATACCAGTGGTCAGCAAAGTGCGGCTCCGGAGCCGCATGTGGCTCTTTGGCTCCTTAAGTCCGGCTCTGGCATTTAGTTTTATTTAGTATACAACTTATTTATGTACTACTTATTTAGTGTAATAAAAGTTTACTAAACAAGCAGATTTGGCTCCCAATTTTTTTTTTAATTGTTGTAATGTTCATGTTTGGCTCTTTGGCTGATAAGTTTGCCGACCACTGACCTACACCATCAACATGACCTTTACCATGAGCCGCGGCAAAAAAACTCCAATCCAATGTTTTTTAGAATTATACAAAATTGAAGGCTTCAACACTTATGAATGAAGGAACCTGTTCTTAAACTGAATACAGATGTAGTTCTTTTATAACTTGTCCTTCTGATAATGCTGCATTCAAAATAGCACGATGGAAAGCTGTCACTGAATATTTATTATGGCATAACTCATTTGCTGCTTGTTATTAAGTTTTCAGAAAAATCTACTTGCAAGACAGATTCTTGTTCTTTTAAGCCTCTAATTTGTTGTAATTGATTTTTTTTGCTATGTATGGTGTCTCATCATTGTTAATTGGCTCACAATATCTTCAATGGCTTTTTCAAAAAAGATTGTATGATTTCTTTTTTATTCTGTGAAGAACATTTATAATATGACACTTCTGAATTTTCTTTTTCCCTATTAAATTCTGTCTTTTCTCAACATTCTTGAAATTTTTCTGCAATCATTTTCACCTTGTAAAGTTCATTCGTTCTGCTGCACTTTTAGGAGGCATAATAAATAATAAGGCAGCAATAAATGTTTTTGTTTTTGATTCGGAGAATTAAAATGTAAGAAAAAAATAATATTTAGAAAAATCTTTTGTCATTTATTAACATACTTTAAAAAAAAATAGCATAAAATGTAACTGATGCAACATTGAATATTGAATACTTTTTCATCTCTATTATCACCAAAATGAAATGTTTTTATTAAAAAAAGTATTTTTATTTGTAAAACAAAACAAAAAAAAAAACATAAGAAAACTACCTTGATTTATTTGTAGTAGTAGTAAAAATTATTTCAGAAAAATCTTTATATTCCAAAATTAATGGTTTTTACAATCTAGACACACTTTCTAAATGGCTGTCCCAGTGTCCCACAGATATAGATATTGAAATACAAATTTCAAAATTTTGTGCATAAACATTTTTTTTATTAAAAAAAAACAGTAAAAAAGTAATAAAAAAAATGTTCTATTGTCCCTGTTTTGTCTGTCCGTCCGTCCGTCCATCATCACCCTAGATCTCAACAACCATAAGTCCTAGACCCATGATGTATATATCATTTTGTAGGTCTTGGCCTGCCAAGAAATGACTTTTTTCCATTTCGCGATCTGACCTCTCAGGGCCGTAAAAGGGGCCTTAGTACCGTTTTTTACTATATAAGCTATATTAATAAAGGAGCGCTATATCTCAGCAACTATAAGTCCTAGACCCATGATGTATATATCATTTTGTAGGTCTTGGCCTGCCATGTGTACATCAAAAGTTCATTTTGCGATAGGACCTCTGAGGGCCGGGCTTCAGGGCTCCTAAGGGGCTTATATATTATATATACACCTTGTACGTTCAATAACCCGTACATTTGGTGCGAAATACTGCAGCACGTAGTTTCACCAAGATTTATTAAGAAACTCATCAAATGAAATAGTAAGCTTGTGTTCTGAGTTTAATTGAAAGTATCAGAGCTATGCAACAATTGACGGAGTTTTCGGACGATTAAATGACTATAATTTAGAATGTTTTCAATTATGGGTCCTATTTCAGTAACTACAAACCACTTGTAGTTAGATTTAAGAGACAATAATTTTTTTTTTCAAATATAAAGAAACGTCTTTATAATTTTTTTTTACAAATATATGCATTACACAATTGAATTTATAAACATTTCCAAAATTTACAAATATTTACTGAAAGCTAACAAACGTACTGATACATAACACGAAAATGCGCTAACATGTCCTGTGTCCAGAATGGAACAGGCTTAATTGCTTGTTGTTGGAATTCACCATATATAACCCAAATTTTGACTTTTGCATTAAAAACAGTGCTCTTTATAATAATTTAGATTTCCTACTAGCTTACTAATTTATATAAAAATATTTTTGAAACTGAATCTCAACTTATGCAAAGTGCTATTAAATCTTTCTTTTGGGATAAGTGTATGTAGCCTACTAGATTATACTGACAGATACACTTTCAGGGCTAAAAAATCAGACTGTTTTACTAATCTAAGCCAGACAGTAGTAAATATGCTTTGTCCCATGATATGAGTTTAAAAAAGAAATATGTTTTGAATTTTCTTTATCAACAAAATCTTTCAATGTATCTTGAGCTTTTTTATTTTAATACTTTAATTTATGTAAATATAGAGATGGACTGTTAAATGCCAAATGAAAAGCGTAAAAATGGGGCGATCTTATATAGAAAATGGGGATAGTTTAAGTAACAGAAATGCCACCAAAAGTGGATGGGAAAATGATGGTGCACCTTATAGTCCAACTGCTGTCCAGCTAAGCTGTAGAATGTTTTTAAATGTGTATGCTTTAATTAACTGGGTGTATTTTATGTTTATTGCATCTTATAGTTTGTAAAATATGGTAGAAAGTTGAATAGATATCTGGTCAGAATAAATTCTTATAATAGGTTTAAATAGATATATTGTCCGAATTGAATCGTGTAGTAGAATGCTAAACAATGTCTATTGCAACAAAAAATTGTTTAATGTTTCCACAGACAATCAAACCTTCAGATATTGCTACAGTGAAAAAGTTAGGTAAACCACCACATTTAATAATGAGAATCATGGATTGCTGTCTGATATTGTTTCGGAAAAAAATTGATTATTTAGAACAAGACCCTGAACGGCCTTGTCCAAAGCCATCTTGGCAAGAAGCATTGAAGGTAAATTTAAAAGGTATTTTATTGGATGAAAGTATACTTAAATGCTGAAAGATAGTTGTGAACAAATTTAGTCTTAATGTGTAGTCTGTTTTTAATGCATAACAAATTATTCCTTTCAAGAATATATTATGTCCACTACCATATACTACATGTATAGCAGCTTTCATTAACCATGCTTGCAATTTCTGTGTTTAATAAACTAATGAGTAGTATGATGTTAAGAAATTAAACTTTCAATAATAAGAGACATGTTAGTTAATACATTATGCCTGTTTGGTAGTTTTTCCTCTTATATTTGACACAATTTCTGGGAATCCCCATAGCATTCCATCAAACAATTAATCTTTTTTTTTTTCTTTAAAATAGGCTAACCTTTATCCCTTTGTAAATTACGCTAACTAATGCATAGATTTTTTAATGCAATATTATTCTACACACACAAAATAATGCATGCAAACGTGCAGTGCCGGCCTTAGACATGATGTGATATAGGCAAGGACAGAAATGCCGCCCTCTTTAGTTTCATTTTTCTATGAAAACTCTATGAATGTTATTTATTTTGATGTAAATCCAAATTATGAAAATAAAAATATGATATATTTATAGTTTTATTACTGGTCTTCATTCTTCATAACAAATTTTAAAAATTTGGCAACTTTATAAAAGCTAGAGTTTTAAGTATACATAGTGTATTCTAGGAAGTTTTTTATTTTGCTAAGTTAAAAAAGTAATGACAAATAATAAAAAAAATGAAATGTCATGTTTATTAAGCATTAACTCTTAATCGACGGCAGGTTTTTGGCATTTTTTTATTACCAAACAGGTGTCCTTACATTTTGGACTATATTGTCTGTTTCCTTTATAGCCCATATATGTGTGATATATCATTTTTTTTCTTCTTTGAATAGGCTTTAAAACTGTGCAGCTTTTTTTTTGCGAAAATGAATTTTGATAATATTTAAAAAAAAAAGAATTTAACAAAACAAAATTTTTTTTTTTTTAAAGTGTACAAACAGCAATAAGACAAAAAACAAGTATTAAAAACAAAAACATTTTTTCAGACATTTTATTAATCTACATATATTTCTGAAATGAAATATTCAGTTATCAATCAATTTCTTCAAAAAAAAAAATGTTTGGTAACTTTTTTTCAAATATGCATATTTTCCTTTAATTATTCACATAAAAAATTTAATTTTAAGAAAAACGCAAAAAATGTAGAAAAAAGTTTTTTCTATTAAAAAAAGACATAATGCACAGTGTGTTTTTTTGCACTGTCTTCTCACTTTTTTTGACAAAATGTCAAAAAAAGTGAGGGGTTTGGCCCTTATGCGCGCCTGTGTCGTGAGGCTACCTTGTGTTTTTTCTTGAAAAGTTGAAAAAAAATGTTTTTTGGTCAGTTTTGAATGTTTTTATATTTTTTTTTGATTTAGCGAGTGTTAGTTTCATTTTTGTCACTAGATTTAAGTTCTTTTTCCACTAAATAATGAGAATCTGAGTCCATTTTAATGTAGTCAAAGTGACTGACAAAACGTAAACAAATCAAAATGGCATTCGGTGCCGGTCAACTGATAGTGTTATTTTATTTATGAGAAATTGTAGTTAAATAAAAAAATAAATAAATATTTTATATTAGAAAGTATTTAGCATGCATTTTTTAATAAAAATATTACATTTGTAATAAAAAAATATTTAAAAAAATAATATTTTTCATGGTTTGACTTTATGGATCACCAGAGTCACATTTTATTGTATGCCGTTTGTTGGGAGTTAAAAAGATTGAAGAGAATTCAAGAAAAATATGCTTTTTCTAGCTTTTGCAGAGGCAAACTCTTCAATTACTTCGGTCAGATCCAAATCTTCTGCAATCGTTTTCTCTATAGATATTGTAGAAAAACCAACCAAACGATCCTGTTTTTATTTGAGCTTCGAAAAGCTTCTCTCTGCACTCGCAACTGTTATCGGGAGTGTGAGAAGAATTCCCAATGCCAAGTACACACTCGGAAAAAGAGCAACCAAGCCCATTCCACATAGATAGTCTAATATAACTCTAGGGCTTGATTTTTCTGATAA